>CAKNYM010053358.1:365080-449955 GCA_932195095.1 Andricus curvator | reverse complement strand
TGAAATCATTATAACATTTGTGAAACATTATGCAATTTTTCTAAATCATTGTGGCATCATTGAAATGTTTGCAATATTTGTGAAATCTCTTGAAATCATTGAAATATTTGTGACATATTATATAATCTTCGTGAAATCTTTAAAATCTTCTGAAATATTTAAAATCTTCGGAAATCATTTAAAATCTTTTAAATCTTTGATATCTTCGTGAAATCTTGTATGTCTTTCTGAAACCTTTGCAATATTTTTATAATCTTGAAAGCCTTTTGAAATTTTTTAAATATTTTTGATGCTTGGTAAATCTTTGAAATTGTTGTAAAATCTTTTGAAATCTGCGAAATTTTTGTGCAATTTTTTGAAATCTCTTGAAATCATTCAAATATTGGTGAAATATTTTGAAATCTTTGTGGAATCTTTATAAATTTTGTAAATCTTTGAAACCTTTGTGAAATCTTTTGCAATATTTGAGATATTTTGAAAGTTTTGTGAAATCATTGCAATTTTTAGAATATTCTGAAATCATTGTGAAATCTTTGTGAAACCTTTTGAAATATTTGAAATCTTTGTGAAATCTTTTGATACCTTTTGAAATCTTTGTAAAATATCTCTTGAATTTTTTTAAACCTTTGCGAAATATTATGAAAACTCTTGAAATCATTGAAATCATTGATTATGAAATCCATCAAAATCTTTTCAAATGTATCAAAATCTTTTAAATCTTTGATATCATTGTAAAATGTTTTATGTCTTACTGAAATCTTTCAAATCTTGGCGAAATTTTATAAATATTTTGAAATCTTTGAAATCTTTGTGAAATCTTTGGATAACTTTTTAAATCTTTTGATCATTGAAATATTTCGAAATACTTCGGCATTTTTATTATTCTTAAATATTACGAAAATGGAGAATACATTTACGTGTCCAAAAGTCAAAGTTTCTTTTTGAAAATGTATTTTTATAGCTTTAATTATAATTATTTAAGAATATATATATACATATGTATAACACTTTATTCTTAGATTTATTAAACTATGAATGAAACAGGAATTTTATACAGTGGATTAAGGAAGTCTCTCTTATAAATTTAGACTGAAAAATATCATAAATATAATAATGGAACCAATTATCGGTGGGGGGATTTTCACTACTTTTGCACGTACACTTGATTTTTTTGATTCAGAAACTTGACTAAGATGCATTTAATGACAGTAAGATAATTTTATGATAAAATTGAATTTTCGAGACAATTTTTCAGAGACGTACCTTCTTCTTTAGCTCAACAGAGATTGCATTAGCCTCCTTTAGGAAAATCGCATTACCCCAAAGATCGTCTCGGAGACTCGTAAATTGATGGTACTTCCATTTACGGAAGGCCCAAGCGGCCAGCTGAAATTCCCGCTCACCCCAGTTGCTCTCTGCGTCAAACAAGGGGTTGACTGAAATGCAAGCCATCACCAGGCGAAACAGTCAGAAAAGCCAAGCGTAATTTTCACAATGGTCTTTAAAAGAGAGCCCAACAATATTTTTCTTTTTTCAGCTCGCCTAACTGAATCAAATTTCTTGAAATTTAATCATTTTTTAAATAAAACAAGTATAAAGCTGGGTTTTTCATTTTAAATCCAGTTACATAAATGAAATAGGAGATCTAGGTAGTAGTTTCAATTTGAATGAAATGAAAAATTTTATAATAAAATTTTGTTTTCCAAAAAGGCGAATTTTTTAAAACGCAGTTTTTTTATATGGAAGACATCAAACTCTTGGACTTTGCTTTCACCGGGAAGTTTCTCGAAAAGTAATAGTTAAAGAAAGCTTGGAATGATCCATTTTCTTATTTCTTGATATCTAAAAAAACTGGCGTCGTTATTTGCGATCTCTTTTAAAATATGACTGAATGACTGAAAATGTGAATGAAATAATTAATGAATAAAAATATTTGTGAGGAGATTAGTGACTTGGGGTTTATGTTTTCCAATAAATGAGATTTTAAATCCATACTTCAGCAAAGCGTTTAAAGAAGTGTGAATTACAGCAGGTTTTGTTTAAAAAAACACAGGAGTGAATCTTCAAATCATGCTGCATGATTTCTACGTGCAAAACAATTGAACCTCAAAATTACAATATTGAAATACTAAAATATTAAAAGCTCTAAAAGATACGTTGAAAACGTTTCAAGTTTGATTTTGATAAACTACAATGCTTCAAAATTGTAAAATTTTCAAGTGGAAATAACTTCTTAATACTCACCAAAAATATCTTCCTCGATATTATTAAAGTCCTCGGGAGTATAACTGCTGTACATTGACATTGTCATGCTTTGCTCTTCTACCTGTTTTTGCAAAGCGTCGATTCGAGCTTCGTAATTCTGAAAAAATATTTTGCTTGTAAAAAATGACAAACTATACGAATTTTGTATTTAAAGCGAACCTTTTATGCAATAAAGTACCTTTCTTTGCTCTTCAAAAAGTTGATCAGCCTCTTCTTTTTCTTTGCGAAATTGTTCCTCAAGATTAAGTAAACGCTTTTCCATTTCCACTTTAAGATCGATGCCTTGTTTTTCAAGAAGTTCGATTTGCGCAAAATTCCAGTCGACTGTTTCGACTGTTTCGACATTTCCTGGAGTTTCTGCTGGTGAATTCTTTTCTCTGCGTTCTCGCACTATTCAAAAATTCAATAAAATTGCGTTGGAATTATTCCAGAATTTTATTATTGAAGGTTTACAAATTTTAGAATCAGAGGAAAATAATGCCAAAAGTGGAAAATATTTGACATACCTTGATCCGGATGATTGAATCTGAAGACGTGATTTTTACCAAGAATGACTCTAGAACCCGTTTTCAAAATAATGGAATCGGTTACTTCCCTGCCGTTTACGTAAATCAGGGCTCCTTTTCTTGGTATTAATGTAATTATACCTAAAATTTAAAATTTTTCACATGTTAGATTTTATATTATTACAAATTATAAAAAAATTATCAACGTCTGAATATCCCTCATTTTAATCATTCTATCTTTTATACTTTTATTCCTCCAATATTCGGTATCAATTTTTAACATTTCTCATTTAAAATTATCGATTCTGCTTCCTTTGAACTTCAGACTTTTGAAATTAAAACTCTTAAACTTCAAATAATAATAATAATACTTTTAATGACCTACGATCAATTACAATTACACAGTCCTGCGAGGGTCAGTTACAAAAATGACAGAATGTGAATCTTATAGATTTTTTGACGCTAAAAACGAATATGGCAAAAAAAAATGGTCTAGCATGTCAGGTTTTTGAAGTAATTTAAAGTTAAATGGTCTAGAAATGGCCATTTTGGTCATTTTTTAAATAAAAGTTACTCCAAAACCTGACGTGTCTTGACAATTTCTGCTGCCGCATTCGTTTTCAGCGTCAAAAAATCTACAAGATTTACCTCCTGCAATTTCTGTAACTGAAAAAACCTCAAATTTCGCAGGCATTTGTTATTAATTGAGCCATTTTTAGGCTTCCAAATCGAAAATGTGAGATTTTCCTAATACTAAATATTTTACATAGTGCAAATTGTTAATTTATAAATTTAAAATATTGCTGAATTCTAAAGGATTTCAATTTAAAAAAGTTCAAATTCATGAAAATTTATTTTATAATTATAGACTTAAAATTGGAGAAACCATTTTTTTTAGAAAATGTTCTTGTAGAAAATTATAAACCATTTTCCCTTTGCCTTCTGTTTTTAGTTTTTCCAGAAATTTTGTTTACAGATTTTTTTCAGATTCAAAAGTTGTTGTTAAAATTTTGTACATCAACTTCGTAGAATGTATAATCAGAAAAAAATATATCTAGGTGTGTATTTTAATATTTTTTGGAATAGGTAGGAAGAAGACGTTCGTAGTATTAAAATTCAAGATAAACATTTACGACTCTGAAGTTATTTTATTTGAAAAAAAAAGATTATTTTCAGTAAAATATTGTTGCCAATTCAAACTTGTTCGACTTAAAATTCGAAAAAATATCTACACTTTTTATTATACGAATGTTTTAAAGTGTGCAAATTTTTCATTTATAAATTAAAAATTGCTGAATTTGAGAAAAGGTACATTTTTCCAATATTTACTAAATATTTTTAATTGTGCAATTTGCAAATTTCTAAATTAAAAATTGCTCAATTTTGAAGGTTTTCAATTAAAAAGTATTATAAAATTTTAGTTAAGAAATAGAGTGGTAATTTGTCAAAATATCATTTTGTATATTATTTTCTTTAAAAAAAATAATCAGTAATTTCCCCACATCATATAATGCCAACGGCCATACCACGCTGAAAAACCCAGTTCTCGTCAGATCACTTAAGTTAACCAGCGTTGGACGCGGTTAGTACTTGGATGGGTGACCATTCAAGAATACTGACATGAGTGCTGTTGGCACATCGTGGGTGTGGTGAGCCCACACTTGTAGTTATTTATAACTACAAGAAAAACCTAGAAACACTACCCGATTCGGGTAGTGACACGCCTACCCTGAAAGGGAAATGGTTTAATGGTATATATATATATATATATATATATATATATACTTTGCTTCTGCCTGTAGTTTTTTTCTACATTTTTTCCCCAATCTTTAAAGATTAAAAGTTCTTATACAAATTTTGTAAACAAATTTCGCAGAATGCATAATCAGATAAAAAATAGAACTATTTTAGTGTATTTTGGAATAGAAATGAAACATTCGCAACTATTAAAATTCAAGATAAACATCTACGACTCTAAGTTAATAATAACATTTTTTAAAGAATTCTTTAAAAAATTATTTTCCTATACTTTGGTATAAAAAGGCCTTTCAAGTCAGCCGTATTATTCATTTGAAAATTTCCGACGAACTGACATAAATTAACGCTGCATTTATTTAAGTGTGAATTTTCTTTTGTTCAAAATGAAGAATAAATTTTGCTTGATTCTATCTGTGCTCTTTGTCGCATTATTTCAAGGGATTTCGTCTGGTGACACTCCAAGTATACATTTTTTTCCCTGGAACTTTTATTGCATAAAATTTACAAAAGTTGTAATTAATTTCTTAAATATGTTTCAGTTTGTGAACGAGAGCTTTTTCGTGGTACTTGCAGTGGTGAATATAAAAGATTTGGGTTTAATATGAAAAAAGAAATCTGCGAGTCATTTACTTATGGAGGATGTTCTGGAAATGGCAATAACTTTGAGAGTATAGATGACTGCCAAAAAACTTGTGCACTTGGCTCGTAAGTAAACTGAATTTTGATTTATTTTGTGATTTACTTGACAACCTTAATTATTTTTTAGAAATTTAAACTATATTTCGAGAGTTGAAATATCAGGAAAATAATGGCAGGCATGTCATTATTTCGCGACCTTGGAAAAAACGAGAGGAAAATGACAACAAAATTATTTGAAAAATGACAGGAAAATAATGACACGCCTTCTTATTTTTAAACTAAATAAAATATCGCGTTGAAATTTTAGAGAACGGAAAAAATACACCAACCTACTGTTGTCTGGTTTTTTTGAAGTTTGTATATTTTTAAAGGAAACGTTTTTTTTTTTTAGATTTTTTTCCATTACATTCTCATTAAAGACAGATAGCTCTTCTGTCTTCTTGGATGACGCGATACTTTATTCAGTTTGTTATTAACATTCTTTTTAAATGCCTATAAAAAATAAGATTCTATCAAAATATAGGGTCGTTTAACTTTTTCATACTGTTTAATGTTACTTAGTGACCAATAATTTTACATTTCAGGAAATACAGCAAGTATTTACCACACTGACTTGAAACGGCATTTGGATACAAATAAAATTATAAAAAGAGAAAACAAATGTTCATGAAATGTAATTTTGGTATTAATCTAAATTGAAAAAATATATATATTCAGTCTTAAATGTATTGCATTCATTAATCGCTTATTTTATTTGTATACTATTAATTAGATCTGTGATAAACAATATCCTTTGTTTATAAATTATGCATGGTGTTAGTTTCAATTCTAAATTGCTCATTTATTAAAGCTTAAAATTAAAAACTGTACCCTTTTTAATTTAGAAAATTTAAAATCATTAAAATAAGTAAAGTTTATATATAATCAAGAAAAAATCTTCGAAAACTTCAGGTTAAAGATTAACGTTTATGGACTGAAGCAAGAATCAATCTGCAGTTTGAAAAAGAAAATTCGCACTTTAACAAATTCACCGTTAATTTTTATCAGCAACTTGACAAAAATTTCAAGATGAAACAGAATTCTGAATTAGCTTAAGCCTTTTTCATACAAATAATCCACGAAAATAATAATTTTAAAAAGAATTTAAAAAAAATGGTTATGGTAATTGTTCTAACAGCGAACATGACTTCCTTCTATCAGTTACAAAAGCAATAATATTTTATGGAAAACAATCTTTGTTTTTGAAATACAATAACTTCTGAATTGTAAATGTTTATCTTAAATTTTAATAGTTACGAATGCTTTATTCCAATTTCATAAAACATTGAAATACATACCCAGATATATTTTTTTACCTTATTATGCATTGGTAAACAATTATCAAATTTTCATAAAATAGAACACTTTTAAATTGGACGCCTTCAAAATTAAGCAATTTTATATTTATAGATGAACAATTTGCAGAATTTAAAAAATTCAGTATTGAAAAAATAACTATAAACTATTTTTTTTTTTTTTTTTTTTAAATTTGTCTTTTTGATTTAAAAACTCATCTGTGTTAGTAGAAATTTCATCTTTCTTCGATAAAAATGCAACTATGTGGTTGAAAATTCAACAATTTTGTTAAAAAATCATCCTTTTTGGTTAAAAAGTCGTCTTTTTGGTTGTTTAAAACTCATATTTTGATGTTAAAAAGTCAAACTGAAATATTTTTTAGATGAAAATTTAAATAATTTTTTGTTGTTGAAAATTTGTCTTTGATTTCAAAATTCGTTTCTTTTAGTAGAAATTTCATCTTTCTTGAATAAAAATCCAACTGTTTGGTTGAAAATTAATCTTCTTTGCTTGAGGATTCAACTAGATTGTTTCCAATTTTTGTTTGAACCACTGTGTTAAGAAATAATTTTTTTGTTAAAAATTCATATTCATAGTTGAAAATTCATCTCTTTTTCAACTGGAAATTCAACTGGGTCGCTAAGAGCTTAACAACTTCGTAGAAAATTTATTTTTTCTTGAATAAAGGTTTATCTCTTGGCTTGAAAATTTAACTCTTTTATTGAAAATTAATGTTTTTGCTGAAAATTAATACATTTTTTCTGGTTGAAAATTCAATTTTCTACAGAAAATTCGTCTTTTGGCTTGAAGGTTCAACAATTTAGATGAAGTTTTTTTATTTCATGACTGGAAAACCTTTATTTGTTCAAAATTTGTCTTTTTGGTTTCAAAATTCATTCTTTCTGGAGGAAATTTTATCTTCTTTGGTTGAAATACCTACGTTTACACTTTTTTGTTGAGAATTCATCTTTTTAGCTTGAAAATACAATTAATTCCTCTTTTATCGTAAAAAAGTCGTATTTTGTTTCAAATAAATAAATTTTTAAATTTGTATCTGTAATATTATTGTATTCTATTTATAAAAGATCCAGTGTTAAAAATATTACAAGATTAATATGCTGGAATTTGTATCTTAATGGTCAGGGCAAAAATAAAAAAATTGGTCAAGGAAAAATCAGGGAATTTTGAAAATTAAGTTTTCACCCTGCAAGGGATGTATTATCTTAAATACAAGAAATTTCCATTAGTTTCAAGTTCCATAACCTATTTGGAAACCATAATTATGTGCATTAAGACGGGGAGGAGCGTATAAATATTTTGTTACGGTTCGTTACAGTTCCTGGGGGGGGGGGGGGCTGTCCTGGAGAGGGCCTATAATTTGTTAAGTAATTTAAGTACAACCCCCAATTGTCATTGTAATATTATTACCGTTTTCTGGCTTGACATTTTTCATAACTCGTTCGTAATTTGTTCTAAAAAATGGTACTTTCTTTTCCATAATAGTTACAGAACACTTATTTTTCTGATTTCGTATCCACAACGGTTATTGAAAATAATGGGTTTTGAAACAATCGGTAATAAGCGCAATATTTTCTGTCTAGACTAGGTAGTGGTGTGAATGTAAAAATCGCGAGGAAAGCGGGAAAAGGGGGAAAATGGCAAGACTCGGTGTCGACTGGTGCTGACGACTCGTGTTTGTATGGAAATCAATGTATGTGCTAACGCAGTGTGAAATAAATGGTTGTTAAAGTGAAATCTAAAGTGTTTTTATATAATCTGTTTTAACAAATACTCTTTACTAAAATTATAAACAATCAAAAAATATTATTTATCAAACAATTTTTCTCTAAAATACATTTCAGCAAGCCGAAAAACATTTTTTTTGTCAAAAAGGAATGCTTTTTGTGACTGCTTTTTGAATAAGCAGAATAGTTTCGAAATTTGTACACAAATATTTGTAAAAATTATAAAAATCTTACAAGGAGATTTCAACCAGAAATATTTGGGTTAAAAAGCTGAACAATTTTCTGTTTGGAATGCTACAAATAAAAAGTTTTTGGACTTTGTACGTTTAATTGAAAATTGCTCAATTTGAAAAGATTTTAATACAAAACTGTTCCGTTGGAATATTTGTTTATAATTTGAAGTATCGTTCAACAAAACTATTTGTGTGAGAGTGTAGATAATAGACAAAGAACTGAAAAAATTCATGAAAAATTAAAATTAAATTTAACAGGTACTTAAAACTTTCCAATTGATCAATCTTCAATCTATAATTTACCAATAAAAAAAATTAATTTTCACAAAATATTGCCTTGATACTAAATTAAAAGAAGCAGACATTCGTGTGAAATTTTTCTTCGCGGTGATGAATATTAATGTACAATTGATTTGAGTGTGAAGTTTCTTTTTAATTAAAAATGCAGAATAAATTTTGCTTAAATCTATTCGTGGTCTTGGCCGCATTCTTCCAAGGAATTCGGTCTTTTGCAAATCCAAGTGACAGTAAGTGTAACTTTTTCCCTGAAATTTTCAGTGAAACGAATTCGTTAAAGTTATAAATTATTATCCAATATATTCCAGTTTGTTCGCTAAATTTTGATACTGGTTTATGCATCCGTGAGATTAGGAGGTTCGGTTTTAATTCTGAGTCAGGAAAATGCGAGGAGTTTACTTATGGGGGATGTGATGGAAATCGCAATAATTTTGAAGCTAAGGAAGCCTGCGAAGCAGCTTGTGAGGGACGTAAGTAAATTACACTTTTCTTGATTTGATAATGTCCTTAACAAACTCAATTTTCACATTTTTTCATAATTAAAAGTTTATTCTGAGAGCCTGTAAATTAAGTTTGTGCATTTATTTATTTCTTGAACAAAAGCCAAATCGTTTAATTAGATTTTTAACTTTATAAGACAAGCAAGAAATAACTGAAAGAGAAGGAAAAGAACAAATTTTTCTAATAAAATGTTTTCAGTCTGTTTACTAGAACTTATATCTGGTCCTTGCAAAGGTGCATATCCGGTATTTGGTTTTGAATATGATACAGGAAAATGTGTGGAATTTATTTATGGAGGATGCGCAGGAAATGGCAATAGGTTTACTACTCAGGAGAAATGTCAAAAAGTTTGTGAAAAAGGTGAACATATTAAATTTTTACATACTCTGTACAATATAATTTAATAACTGAAGATAATGTGATATATAGATTAAATCAATATTCAATTTTGTATAGGTCTCCTTAAAATTGGACATAAGACTCATTCTTTTAATGAAGAATCTGGGATTTCAAAAATGTATTTTTGAATTACTTTTAAAAATTATTTAGTAATAAATAATTTATTATTTTAGGAATACCACCAAGTATTGCCAACGAGTCCAAAGAGAGCATACCGGATTGTCTCAATAATTGTGAAATAGAAAATGTCACTGAGATAACATCACCATAAGCTTCAAAAGGAGGCTTTACAAATGTATACCTATGTGAATACAAATAAATGATAAACAAAGGAAAAAAGTATTCGTGAAATTAAATTTCACTTTGATAATATAATACTTCAAATTTTGATTTTTCTCGTTACGTATATTTTAATTTTTATTGCTCAATTTTGAAAGCTTAGAATTTGAAAGTGTTCCTTTTGAATACTTTCAATTAAAATTCATTGAATATCAAAGGCTTTTGTTTTTAATTGTGTATCAGTGTTGTTCTTTCAATTTATATGGTAGATATTAGAGATTGAAGTCTATTTCTATTTCCAATAATTAAAAAAATAAATAAAAGTTGAACTTCTGTAAATCCAGTTATGGTATATTGAATTAAGATTGAATTAAATTTTACTTGAGTTCACAATACGTGTTCTCAGCAGAGGAATTCTAAAAATGCTTGCAGAAGAAAGTAAGTTAAATATTAAATTTTATATAATATAACTTCGTAATCTCAAACGTATCAATTTTCTTTGAATTCAAAGGTTACGTTAAAAGGGTCTTAATTAATTAGAAAAAGAATAAGTTACAATAATCAATTTTCACAATAAAAATTCATGTAATTATTTATCCGATATGCTACAGTCTGTGGGTCAAGGTAACGGTCACCAAGTCTTGTATAGTTATGACTTTAATGACGACAAATGTGTGAAATTTATTTATGAAGGTATAGGTGGGAGTGACAATAGGTTTTCGCGTGAGAAGAACTGCAAAGCAGTTTGCGAAAGAAATGAGACAATTAAATTACGATGTTATATTATCTGTAATGTAATTTTCTAATCCAAGAAAACAATGTTTTTTAATTATCTGAGATATATCTAATTTTTTTATAAACCAACGATATTAAATTTTTCACAAAATTCAATAAATGTAATAGATTCTTAAATTGTAAAATATTTATATTGATTGCAAATAAGTTAATTATCATATGTGCGCACGTTGAGACATTCAAAATAATAAAAAATTAAAGTTAAAAATATATCAAAAGAGATTTTATCAACTTAAAATATTTAATTTTATAGGTCAAAATAAATTCTCACGTCACTGAAGATAAACAAATGATTTTATAGCATTTTTTGTCATCTTATAGTATTTTTTAATCTTTCAATTCTTCAATACAAACTTTTAAAGCATCAATAAAGTTTGGTTTTAATATTTCAATAATAATTTTAAGAGAAAACTGTAAGTTAAACTTTATTACCAGAGTGACATGTCAGCGTTTTTTTAAGTGCAATAACTTTCAAAAACATTTTATTTCCCTGCAGTTTCATATTAAAAAGCTCAAGCTAAAACAACTGTTCTCGAAGTTTTTTTTATGGAGGACGAGGTTGAAATAAAAACGGATTTTCTACTCGGAGAGAATGCCAGAGAGTTCGTAAACGAGGTTAATTAATTTAAATTTGCATTTTTAAGTTAAACTCAAACTATTGATTCGCAAAGTTAAAAACTTTGTGTGCATAGTGAAAATTGATTTCGACACAAATATATAAAATTTGATAATCAATATTTTAAGGTATCTAGACACTGGATTCGATTGTAAAATCACAAAACTGAAATAATCGAAATCAAACTTCAAAATAAATGCAGGGTGTCTAGCGACCCATGAAATCCGAGAATTTGCCGGGAATTCGTGAGCAGATTAGGGAAATCTGCTGTGGTCATAAATCTAATTTAGAAATTTTTATTTCGCCCATAAAATTATTATTAAATTATACGACTCAATGGTAAAAGCGTGTGTCGAGTTAAAAATCGTCGATTTATTATAATTTTTTTTATAGTAAATTTCCGATCGTATCATGGTCTTGAGTTTTTACAGAGGTCCGATGCAATGAAAGAAAACGACTCCCGGTTATTTTCCGATTTATTCTCAGATCAAAAAAAAATGGTCACAGCCATTGAAATTAAAAAATTCGAACTCTTAAAGCTCAAAATTGTTTCATTTGAAGTAATCAAATCAAAACTGGACTGCAAATTAAAGCACTCAAAATGGAGCTCTTCGCATTTAAAAGTTTTTAAATTGAAGCTTCAAAATTGTTTAATTCAAACGCTCCATAATTTATACATATAAAATGGAAGCTCTCAACATTATTCAATACCAAAATTTTGAAGTAAATGCCGTTTTAAATTTTAAACTTTTATGAATTGAACAGTTGAAATATTTCTGGTTAAAAATATAAATCCATGTTATCACTTTCAATGGTACCAATTGAAGAATAAATCAATAAATTTCCAAATGTTGAAAATTGTATCATTTTGAAGCGATTTTATATTAGAAGTTAAATTATTCTTATTTTAAGCCTTTTTAAATCAATAATTATTCAATTGTTATTGATACATGCAGATTAAGAATTTCACATAAAAATTAAAAATTCAACAAAATGAAACAATTGATAATCTAACGTTCAAAGATTACATTTAGCACTCTGAAATTTTAACGATTGAAAAGGTTTTCTATTTGAAACGATTCAGTTTCAAAGTGTTTAATTTTTAAAATTTGATTTATAATTGCTGATTTTAAATAAACAGTAAAATATTGCTAAATAATGAAAAACGTCCTTTCTTAATAAAAAATTTCAAATTTCATGGATTAAAAATGGAATATTTTAGACTGAAACAATATTTCAACATAAGATTTGAAATTGGATAAAAGCTTTTAGTTATGAATCTCTTAATATAAAATTCTTTTCAAATTGAAAATAGTTTATAAAGCTTCAATCAGACGTTTACGCTTTATTTTGTACATATTCAGAATCGTCTTGCAAAATAAATCATTATTCAACTTTTAATACTCCGACTGCAGTTCAATTTTAAAAATCATTAATTATTCATATTTACAGTTCATCATCTTAAAGAGTTTTTTATCAATAAATTTCAATTTCAAATGCTTTTAGTTGTTCAAATTTTCAAAACTTCATTTTAAAAATCTTTAAATTGAAATTTGACGCTTAAGCACCTAAAATATAAGATTTTTAAACTAAAAGATTTTCGAATTACACATTGTAAACTGAGTGACTTTATAATTGAAAAATTTAACAATTGAACTTAAAATTTAAAAAAAGTTGACATCGAACTATTTTAAAATTGCATTATTTAATCACCAATAACAAAATGAAACCAAAATAGAATAAAATAGCAGTAACAATTTAATAGTGCAATTAACTTTTTCAATGCAATTTTTCCAATATATACCATCGACAAGAAGTATGGGACTACCTGGTTTTTTGTTAGTTGCATAAAATCGTCTAAATGTGTTAATAAAATAAATTACATTTTTTTCTCAAAGTAGGAGGAAAGATATAATATTTCTGCGTCCAATGATACTAGGTTGAAGCATTTTTGATTACTCTTTCGAAAATATTGCGAAAACAGAAAACATTTTCTTGGTCTTATTTTAAAGGTAAATTTCCATAGAATATAATAGACGTTTTGACACAACTGTGCTGACTTTTCCTTGGATTTTTTGAAGATCTGAACTTAGAACAAATAAGCCGTAATAATTAGAAAAAATTAAATCGTTTATTAATTCATTATACAAGTATAATAAGTTTTTGAATTCTTACAACTTATTTCGTCTAAGTTAAGACATTGGCAGAATCCAAGGAACAATTAACACAATTTCGATGTCTAATATGCCTTCAAACTTGTCTTGTTTTCAATTTTAGTTCGGAGGTAATAAATATTTAATTTTTCTGATACACTTGATAAAAAATAACGGTTCTGATAACAAATATTAATTTTTAAATCTTTTCTAATATCGTTTAGTACTTTTTTTAATTAATAATGAGGTGCGAAATTAAGCACGTATACCACACGTGAAAACCGGGAAATTCGGGAATTTGAAAATGAAATTTCACTCGACACCCTGTAAATTTCAGAAAGATTTCTATGAATGATATTATATTTATATTATTATATTTTATTATATTTTTACATAAACTGTAATCTCTAAATAAAAATAAAATGTAAAAAAAATTAATGAAATGGAACTTTTCGAATTACAAGACTTAAATCCTGAAATACTTTTAAACTTTAAAACGTTTTTTAAAGAAGTCCAGATTCGGAAAAGAACCAGCCATAATTATTTGAATAATTATAATTATTTCAATAATTATAATTATAATTAAGTTTTTTTATAAATAAAACGTACCTTCATGATTTTCGAATACGCAGTGCTCGCTGAGTATGTGCGGTCCACAAAGTTGAATATCTTGAGGAATATTGGCTTCTGCACTTCCAATTCTCGTAAAACCATCCTTGATATAATATATCAAACATTCCGACATCAAAGGATCCTCATTCAAATTCACCAAATGTGGAGTCTTTTTCGGAGAAAATACACCGACTGTGACTCCATCTTCTTTTACGGCTACACCCATTTCTGCAAATACAGCTTCTCTTTGCAGGCGAATTGCTTCCGTACGTTTTAATTTTTCCTCCCAGGTCTCATTCAATTCTGAAAAAATTAAGTTGTTACTGTATTAAAATATAGACTTTTCTGGCTTTATTAATTTTTAAGTATTGTTAAAACTTTAACTTTTTCTTCTTGCTTCTAATTATTTTGGTTTTTCTATATTTGAGGGAGCATTTTCTCCCTGAAATACGAAAATCCACGTTTTTGCAACAAAAAAAAAACGACACAAAATACAACAAACGTGGAAAGAACAAAATAATTCTCGTTTTTGGAGCCAAAAATCTCCCCCTGCTTGAATGTGCTGACACATTATGAAATCTCATGAAATATGGCACTTATCATAAAAATACAAATTTATAATATAAATAGCTTGGATTTTTAAGAAAATAACTCACCACTGTTTTTTTTTAATTTTCCGATGGATTTCAAAAGAAAACTTATAGTATTATCTGATTTAATTTTTAAATATCCTTAATTAAAAAAGGTGATAAATTTACAAAATAGACGAAAAAGGTTACAAATTACCAAAATAGGTGAAATAGGTGACAAATTTCAAAATAGGTGAATAGGTCCATTTAAACATTGAAAATTATTAAACAGTAAAGATTCCAGCTTTAAATGTTGAACTTCTTTTAAAATCTTTAAATATACTTTTCCAGATCTCTAAATTTTTGAGTCTGAATGAAATGTCCATATATATGAAACTAAATTTGATAAATTTCACATATTATTTCAATTAAAACTTATATTTTTTTATACAAAAGTGCATTTTTGTTTGAAATTCTGCATATCTTACCAGCTATGAGTTTTTCCGAGGCTTGCAGCTGTTCCACAGCTTCCTCGGCAAGAGTGGAAGCAGGATGAGAAGGAATCCTTTGTCGAGATTCTTTTGAGTCGTCTTCTCGCTTTGACCTGATGATTTCATCTCCTGAAAACAAAGAATTTTTTTATAAGAAATGAGAAAAAATTCTTTAAAATGCGAAAAGCCTCGCCAAATATTCGAATGGCGTCAACAGAATGCGAGTCTTATCTAAGAGTCATAAAATTTAAAAAACACACATTACTTTGATGTTGAGAAAACACAAATTCATTTTTTTAATAATTTAAAAACCATTTTAATTATTTTTAAAAAACTGGATTCAATGTGACTCTTTATTATACATTATAAAATTTTCAGGTGAAAAATAAATAAAATATAATAGAAAGTAACAAGATAATCTTTTTTTAGCAATTATCGTACAAAAATTGATACAAAGAAAACATAATCTCGCAATAATCTAAAGTTGACACCACAAATTGATACACTGAAAGCCAAACGATGCCACGCTGATGAGGTTTTTCAAGTTATTAAAAGATTTGAAAAATGTCAAAGTGTAACTGGAGGGTGGCAATACAGAACTAGATAACCAACAAAATCGGAATTTTTCAGGAGAACGAAATTACATTCTGTAAAATCGAAAACACCATTTACAGATAAGACAGAAGTCCACTTCCGCGATGACGCGTCGCTGATTTAAGCCCACAAAAATTTGTTCAGAAACAGTTATCCATTTTCGAGGAAATAAATGTGTCAGCTGACAATCTCAAAGAGACACTGACTACAAATTTGAACAGGCTATGCTGCGGATTGCGATAGAAAATGTAATCTTCAGTTTAAATAAAAAATAAAAACTTACTCCCCAGATATTGAGTTTTTGCATGAGGGTAAAAAAAGTTTTGATATAAAAATATGAACTAATTCCGAGTAAATCGTCCAAGAATTTGGAGGTTACAATTTCACACAGGTTTTGAAAATCGGGTCTCGGTAGCGACTGAAAATCGAATTTTTAATTTTTCACAATAATAAAAACTTGCTCTCGAGATATGGGGAAACTAAATAAGAATAACAAATGTACGATACAAACAAATTACTCTGTTCTGAGAAAATCAAAATTTAGTGTGACGGTATCTCACTGACAAAGACGATTATTTCGTAAAAGGACTACAAAAAGAAATTTTTTTCAATAAACGATAATAATTTCAAAAAATATCGTGAAAAGAAGCAAAAAATTATTACTACGCTAAAATTTCACATGAAATTTAAATTAAATTTTGTTATTACTGTATTACAGATGAGAATTCGAGAAAATCCTTTTATCACAACGCGCATTTGACTTTTTATGAATTTTTTATGGAACAAACCCATTTTCGAAAAAATGTTGGTTATCTAGTTCTGTACTGCTAGCCTTCAACTATTATTTGGAATATTTACTTTAAAAGAACTTTAATCTTTAAATATTATATCCTTATATTTTTTAATAGTCTCTTATAATCCTCAAATACTTCTTAAACAAATCTTTAATAATTGATTGCAAATTGTCCAAAAATGTCTCAAAAACGAGATGCAAAGTAGATTTTATTGTCTAAAATTATTTTCGGAATTGAATGCGTTGTAGCTCCCCATGCAATTTATCAATGGCAGTAAACCAGAGTAAACTACCAAAGCAATGTAAAATCATAATCGACGTTTATTTCGCTATAAATAAAAAAGAATAAAAGCATCACGCAAACTTCACAAGAGGAAAACAAAAGGTTAAATTAAAAAACTCTATTGATTCTTTCTAATTTCAAACCACCACACATTCGTCTTTTTTTTCTTCTGTAACAAAAATCAATTCGTGAGTGATTTCTATTTTCTAATTAATCAATCCCGTCTAGACTTGATTCAATTTATTCTTGAACAGGGACAACTTAGCCTTGATTCAATTATCGGGCCGGCGACCGAAAGTAATTAAGAAAGGGTACGGGAAAACGTTTAATTGATTAACTACTTTTGGAAGAATTGAAAGGCTTTGACAATTTTTCGCGTGCAATACAATTTAAAAAATCAAGCCTCAAAAGTTCGACAATATTTTGTCAAACAAACAAACAAGAGTAGAGAAACATTGAGTTTCTTTCAATTTGGATTTAAACAAATTTGAAATGAATGCTATAAAAGTGTAATTGCTATTTACTGGAGGGAAAAAATCCTTTTCTTAAACCTGTTCTACTCAGAAGAAATCGACTTTAAGGCCATGCAATACTTATCCGATTCCTACTTAATCGACATTTTTTTTCTTCTCAACAACTTAAGTCCACATGAACTGAGATATCGAGTTGAAAATTTGGGAAATTATATTATATAATTTAAATAATTTTGAAAATGCCTTAAAGAAATAAAATTACATATAAATAATATAGCAGTAGTCAAAGAAGAGACAACGGAGACTGGACAAGGACATGTTTAAAAGACGGTCACGTACATGATTAAAAGCCTTTTCAAAGCAATAAGTGGTAATGATTTCTTTCTTTTCAGCGAAAATTTACTTACTAGATTCTTTCTTATAAGTGATTCTACCATCTGGCCATATGTTGAGCACAAAGTGGAAAAAGAAAAACAGGCTAGATAAATATGGCCTGCTTACGCTTTTCGAAAACTTCAAATTTGACTCTTATATTTAATTCTGGAAGATTCAATTTTGATAAATATTATAAAGGATTTAATATAAAAATATGATTTAGTATGTACGCAATTGACCAAAAATTGTCTTTTGATTTTGAAAAGCACATGAGAACAAATTTTGAGTTCTCAGACCAAAATCTCTAAAGGTTATTGGAAACAATTTTTGATTGATTTTCAATTCTTGCAAAAACAGAATTTGTGGAAATTCTATTTAAAGCCTTTTTATATGAATTTTCATAACCAGAAGGAACTTTCTTATTTTTTACATTTTTTTCTGGGCCTTAGTAATACTTTTTGTTTGCGTAAATATGCTAACTTACTTCTAGGTATAATTTTTCATAAAAAACAATTGAAAAAGAAAGTATTTTAAAAAATTCTCAAAATACTGGTTTGTCAAAGATTGATTTGGATGATGATGGATTTCGGACCGAACTCACAAGTCAGCATTTTTATAAACTTAGGAAATTTTTATTTTTTTCAAAGTGAGCTTAATATTTGTTTTTGCAATTTTTCTATGGAATCAATTCCGATGAGGGTGGTCTAAAAATGCATTTGAAATTTTTTTTCACTCTAGAGGGCAAGGCTCTCCCATATTTTGTGAGGTTCACGGAAAAAGAAAAAGCATATTTTTTTGTTTAAATTCGTTCATATTAAGACATGTCCCCGGGTCAAACTGGATGGGGCTTCAAGCGTCATGGGGTAAAAACGATTCTTTGAATATTTTGTATGGAGTGAGCGAAATTCATTTTGTAAAAAGTTAACAACAAGTAGTTTTTCCGCTATTTTCTGAAAAATGAGCTTTTCTCATTTAAAATCCCTTAATATTGAAGAATTTAAACAAAAATGCAATTTCTTTTTGCGGGAAACTCACGAAATAGGGTGGCCCCTTTCCCTTTGGCAAAAAAAATTTGTTGGACCATCCTAATCCAAATAGGCCGTTTAAAAAGCTTCTAAAGAATAAAAGCTTGAATGTCTCAGGATTTAATCGCCAGGATCTATATTAAGGTGATCCAAAAAATACATTGGAAATTTCTTTTTCGAATTTTCACGCATATCGACCCTAAATTTATTCGACTCCACAAAAAAATAAATGCGTTTAAGAAAATGTTATTTTGAGGTTCCGCAAGCCCCATGAAGTTTAACACGTATTTACCATAAGATTAGTAGACGTTTTTGTCAATTTTATTCAAAGTCGTCAATATTAGGTGAATCGAGGTGAAACTCAACATTTCACTTCAAAATTAGTTATAAAATACTAATGAATAATTACTATTTATATATCACCTCCATAAGTCTGTTTAATGGGGCCCAAAAAATCCCCATAAGTGAAGAATTGGGTTTTGCGAGTTTTTGGCGCTAATTATGAGTTTTTTGCCATTTTTTAAATACAAATTATTTCTAATACATGAAATACTAATTTCTACTGATAATAATTAAATGTCTACAGAAATTTTGTAAACAATTTATTATTGTTTTTAGCAATTTTCTCTTAGAATATAGTTAGAAAGTCGCTATTTTCCAAATTTTTCAACTTGTTTTTCACTTTTCAGTTAGAGCGAGGCAAAAAATCAATTTCTAAAATTTCCAAATTTTTGTCCAATTTTCAATTAGAGTTAGGTTAAAATGAGTGCAATTTGGTAAACCTAATTGCTTAAACCAATTATTATTTATAACTATCTTCTTATACATTAATGCTAGACAGTTGCGTTTTTTCTGAAATTTGTAACTTTTTGTTCACTTTTCACTTAGCGAGGTAATAATCAGTGCAAGTTAACAAACAATTGTTCAAGCAATTTATTATTGTTTATAATTATCTTCTCTCAGATAATTGCTAGAAAGTTGCGGTTTTTCTGAAATTTGTAACTTTGCATTAGCTTTTTAGTTATAAGCAAATAATAAATAAACATTAGTGAGAATCATTTTTTTAACAATCTTTTTGTTTATTTGTGAATATATTTTTCTAAACGAAAACAGATGTTTGAAATGATCTTCAAATTTTCTATATGGATCATATTAAATGTAAATTTTTCTTGAAGTACTTACTGAGAGACATTTTGTTTAAATTAATATTAATATTGATTTTTATTATTTGTTACTAACTAAAAAGTCAAAGAAAAGCTGAAAATTTCAGAAAAACCCGCAACTTTCTAGCATTACTCTAAAGAGAAGATAGTCATAAACAATAATAAATTGTATAAATAATTATTTTTTGTTAACTTGCATTAATTATTATCTCACTAAGTAAAAAGTGGACAAAAAGTTGAAACTTCAGAAAAAAACCGCAATTATATTTGTTAAAAACCCGCAACCTTCTAGCATTATTCAAACAGAATATCATTCAAAAAATAATAAATTGTTTATAAAATTCTTTTTTTCAACTTGAATTAATTACTACCTAATTTTGAATGAAAAGTATGCAAATAGTAATGAATTTAAAAAAAACTGCAACTTTCTAATATTATTCTAAGAGGAAATTATTATATATGATAAGAAATGGTTTTTTTTAAAAAGCATTTATTTTTTTGTAGATTCGAATAAATTTAGGGGCGATATGCATGAAAATTCGAAAGAAAAAAGTTTTGGACCATTCTAATGTATATTATTTAAAAGAAAAAGGCTATCTGAGAGAAATTTGTGTGGTAACTCACCCTCGTGAAAATCGATGCCCTCTTGTTTGAGCAGCTCTCGTAGCTTTTGAATTTCTTCTTTGAGTTCCCTGATGAGTTTGGCGTTAGCATCCTCGTTGACAACAGCCTTGCAAACGATCTGTTTCGCTCTGTCTGCGTATCTGCATAATAGGAGATCAAATATTGAAGTTAGATTATTCAAGGTTTGCCATGAAGATGTAAATGAGATCAAAAGTTTACCTGAGAGTTGAGAGCGTCTCATCGTAATTTATATCAGCGGGACTGATTGCAGCGATCATTGCAGTCTTCGAATTCCCTCCTAAATTTTCTCGAAGGAGCCACGTTAAAACTGAATCTCTGTAGGGTATGAAATCTGTCTTCTTCTTCTTTTTTGTAGCCTGGAGAAAAAACCAAATTCAGAAACTAGTTCCCTTAAAATTGTTTAAGACTAGCACCTTCCAGACTCCTTTAATCTCTTCAAGTCTTTAAGCAATTGATATAGTAATTTCATTATAAATTTATTATCTTTTCAAAACTTAATATCTTCAAAAAATTTGCATTTGGAAGAATTAAACTAATTGTGATCAACTTCCAGGACTCGGACAGTGATCAAAAATAGTGTTAATAGTATGTTTATCCTTAGTAAGGCAGAATAGTGTCATATTTTTTGTTTATAATAACTTTATTATATATAAATCACGCAGTCATTGGATTACCTCGAATGCTTTTGAAAAAGCCGCGTAGGCGGCGTAAGTCGCATGAGGTTTCGAAAAAAGTATTTCTTTAGTAATACAAAGAATGAAAGTTTTACAGAAAGAACAATTGAAGACGTGAGAAAGGCAACTGGTAAATATATGTAATTTTTAATGTGCCAAAATTTTGAAAAATGTTCGCACTGGAATGTAAGAATTTATGAAAATATAAGAATGACAACTGGATAAGAACCACAACTAAAATTATTTATTTACTAAAAACTAGAAAACAAAGGCGCGCGCTACAAAAGCAATTATTATTTTTTTCTCACTCAATTTTAAAATTAAAATATAAAACTAATATTAATACCAAATTTTTGTATTTCATAGTAACTATTATCTAAAATAATAGAAAGAAAAGCAAGGACAATATTATTTTCGATAAGTGATGAAATAAATTGATATCTTAACTTCATAATTGATGAATAATATTTTTGTACAATATATAGAAAATCAAACCGTTGAATTTTAGTTTTAAAAACCCAATTTCCAAGAAAAAATACTAATATAACCTAAATCTATTAAAAATTGTAACTATAATTTTTGAAGTCAAATGATTTTTGCTTAAAAATAACCAATGTACGGTTAAAAGCGCTAAGTAATGTTCAAATACTGTAAATAACCTTTGGAATCTAAAGATTTTTTATTAATAATATGAAACAAGTTCAAAGGTTTTTTCAATTTGGAATATTTTTAGGACTTAATTTGTTTAATGTAAATTAAGCTTGTTGCGAAGTCGAAAAATTTCAATTTTCTGTTCCGTTTAATATCAATTTCATTCGTTTCCAAACTCGCATCTTTTCTAATTGAACTCTTCTTAATTGAAAAGAATTTTTAATTTTAAATATGTATTTTTAAATCAGAAAACATTTGAATTCGAAACTTCTTTTATCGATAAAAGATGAATGCTTTTATTTAACATAGTTTATTCGTGAAGTCATTAAAATTCAAATATTGTTCCCCTTGAAAAATGTTTATTTTTTAATTGTTCAATTCTATTTTAATATTTTTTACTCTTGATTGTGAATAAATCAAGTTGCTGATTGTCAAAAACTCTTTCAATTTGACATTATTAGCATTTTTGAACAATATCAAATTAAATGTATTAAAATATATCGAGAATTAAGATTTCGAATTTTTTTGACTTCCAATTGTTCAGCCGATAAGTGTTCAAAATTAAAATAATATAATTTTGCAAGACTTTTCTTCAAAAAGTCATACAATCCGATGCCTAACATGGAAATAAACAATAGATTAATTTAAGGTATTCTAAATACATTTTTAAGCCTTTGCAACTATTTTCACGTCGATTTTTCTGTGCTTGAGATGATAAACATTTTATTTTAGCCATTTTTTTCAATATAGTGGCATCGCTGCAAAAAGCGTTTAATAGTGCCAATAGTGGCGCCAGTCCGAGTCCTGAGTTTGTGATAAATAGATTAAAAGAAGCAGTGATGTGATTATCTTCTGGCATTAGTTAGCAAGCGAAAGCAGAAACTTACCGCCTGTTTTTCCAATTTGATAAGAATGCATAAGGGAAAGCGATAATTTAGCAATACAAAAGGATAAAATGCGTAGTTGTAATTATTTCCAATATACTTTTATAGAGAAAATAAACTTACGATTTCAGCTAATGCACTAATAACTTTTCCGAGAGTCGTCAAGCTTTTATTGATGTTTGCACCCTCTTTTAATCGGGTACCTTTTGCTCCTGTCGAATCGGCTCTTTCCGAGCCAGCCAAATCTACCAACGAAATTTTACTGACTTTTTCGGTTACTAATCCTGTTGTGGAATCTTGCCTCTGTTGTGTAAAGAAAATTGTGAAGACTGCGTGCGATCTACTCGAGGTTTCGTTCATGTTCGTGGCTGCAACAGTCCTGTAAAAATAGAAAGCCATTTAGTAACACTAATAAAGAAATTGATTAAGTAGAAATAAGAGCCTCTCAATTATAATTATTGAATCTTGCGTAGCTTAGCATTGAAAAATATTGCTGTCAAGTGAATTTCCTGTGACACTTTACAAACCTAGCTTTGTTTCCCTCATCGATTAGGTCATGAATGTCTTCATAGGACATTACAGCCAATTTAGAGAGATCCTCGACGTAGGGTCCCAAAAGGGGATGTTCCCTCACTCTGAGATTTCCCTTATTTTTTGGATTAAGAAGATCCCGAACTCTCTCGCAGTAGATCTCCATATAACTGACCTCGACTGAGTGTTTTAACTGGTCGCTCGAGTTCGAGCTGATTTTGCTGAAGAGGTCCTTACAAATTTGTGGAATGATGCCCTCCTGGCCTTCCTCCTGTTTTCCCATCATCGTATAAGATTTTCCAGCCCCGGTTTGGCCATAGGCGAATATACAAACATTGTAGCCTAAGAATGCATAAAAAATACTTGTCAGATAGATAAAGACATCAGGTTCTCAATAAACTGGCCATAAAAGGCGAGAATGACCTCGATAGAAAAGTATGGCATTGCATGGAAGATCCTTTCAGGTATTATATGGCTTATCTCCAGGCATTTCGAAAATGTGGGTGGATAATGGAACCATAACCACAAGGGAATCCGAATTTTCCTCGGGCGATGGTCAATATTGGGGCTTTTCATCTTTAGAAATACAGATTGGGAAAATGCGTAGCAACAATTTCGGTCTTTTTATATCAAAATGCCATATTGTGAAGTGAGTCTAAGTTAGAATTCTCATTTTTTATGAGAAAAGGAAGGGAACTATAGTTTATAATTCGGTCATTATAAAGATTTCAGGGATTTGATTAGTGTTGAACAAGATACGTCCTTTTCAATCAAGATTTTTAATCAATTTGGTAAGGATTTCGAAATTCTGGAATTTGGAAATCAATTCCAATTTGATATTATGAATAATTAACAAACGATTCAAAGTTTGAAATTCCATAGGGTCGCACTTTTGTATGAACTTTGAATGTTTTAATGTGAATATTTTTGGTTTCAAATGCTACCAATTTTGAACTGTACAATTTTCAATAGTTCTAATCTCTAATGTGCTAGTAATTGTGCGAACTTATAGTATTAAATTTTGAATTATAAAGATGTTAAGTTATGCCAACTAGAAACCCCAAATTTCGCAGGTGTACCCCGGATTTTAAGTGGATTACTTGGATTAAGGGATCAGTCTACTTGAGACGCTAAAAAAAAGGCGATATTTGGGAATTTTTTATAAGCATGCTATAAAAAATATTGTTATAAAACTGGTTAGGCTTGATAAATAAAGTCTCAAAATACATAAATTTTATTTTTAATTTACTTTATTCAATTTTTATGTACAAAAACCGCAGCTGAACTTAACTTCTCAAAAAGTAGGTAGGGCGATGGTAGCCATGATAACTTGATAACGGCTTATCGAAAACAAAACAAAACAAAGAGTTTCAGATTCAGTATGACTGTGGCTTTGGCATGACCTATGCATATTAATATTTATCAGTAAATAACAAAATGGCGGACAAAAACAAAAAAAAAACGAGGTATTTTTCACTGATTTTGGCACAAAAAAATAGTAAAAATTAAAATTTTAACGAGGTCGTAGGTCACGCTGAAGCTATTCATGTGTAGAATAGTAGGTTAAAATTTCATAAGAATCGGTTGACTGGTTTTGAAGAAATTATGGCTACCATAAAAAAATCGATTTTTCGAAGTTGACAAAGTAGACTGAACCCTTAATTAGAAGTAGATTAAGTAGGATTAAACTAGATTATTCTGGATTAAAAGTGGATTAAATTCGATTACAAGTAGATTATCCAGGAGGACATGTGGATTATCTAGGAGTGCAAGTGGATTACCTAGGAGTAAAAGTGGATTACTTCGAATCACAAGTAGATTATCTAGGATTACAAGCGGATACCTGGGGCTAAACTGGATTGCATAATTATCCTGAATTAATCCGTTATGTCTATGATTACAAGTGGATTATCAAGGATTAAAAGTGGATTACCTAGGATCACACTAGATTATTCTGGATTACTTGGATTGCTCTGGATTTTAATTGGATTACTTTGAATTACAAGTGGATTATCTAGGATTACACTGGATTACCGGATTATCCTAGATGACTTGGATTAACAGGATTACCTAGAATGAGAAGAGGATTACCTAGAATTATACTGGATTACTCCAGATTAATAGTGAATTACCTCCGATTACAATTGGATTATCTAGAACTACAAGTGGATTCCCTCGGATTACATTTGTTTTCGGGATTATTCTGGATTAATCAATCCGAAAACCTATGGTTACAAGTGGATTAAGTAGAATTAAAAGTGGATTACCTAGGATCACACTGGATTATTCTGGATTACTTGGAATACTACATATTTTAAGTAATAATCCATTAGTAGCGGATCGCCAAAAATTATCAGTGGATTATCTAGGATTACACTGGATTATTTGAATGTCTCAAATTAACTCGGATTAGCAGTTCGGATAACCATTTAACATTGCTGAATTTTGAAGTTTAAAATTATAATTCTCAAACATTGAAATTTTATACTCAGAACATTTTAACTTTAAAGTGGTTCACTTTATTACGTCTCCAGATAGAAATGTTTAATTTTTAACTCTTCAATCTTGAATCTTTCAACTTTTATGATTTATTTTAAATTTTGAAAGCTCGCAATTTAAAATTGCGGATTCAAAATTAAATTTACCTTTTAAGTATCGACGTGCGGTCTCACGGACCGCATCATGCTTCTGATATGCGACCCCCCCCCCCCCCCGGCCTTCCATCAGGCTGCCGTTATTAGTAACTTTCATTCTAGTTGTGCCTTCGCATAGGTAAGTGAACAAAGTGTGGCCCTAAGTTTAATTTCTGATTATTATCAATTGAAAGCTTATAGGCAGTCTGTGAGACCGCACATCCACGGTAGCGTCACAATTTTATATTTCTGTTTCAATTTGGTTCAAGGCATTTAAAAAGCAAGTTGTCACACACAAACTTGAGCTTGCTGCGGGTACCCCAGAGCAAGGAACGCAGCCGTCCCAGAAAAATTTTACATCCCAATTATCCCTCATTTGAGCAAATGTGACAAATTAGAATGGACGTATGGACGTGCGGTCTCCCAGATCGCACCATGCTTCTGATACGTGGGTCCCTGCCCCCACTAGTGTAAAAGATTATTAATAATAAAATTGAATTTTTTTTATAAATTTCTTATTTATTCCAATTTAATTAGATATAGATATATACAGCGGTCTGTGAAACCTCAGGTCCATGTTAGTGCAAAAATGGAATCACGTCCATACTTAACGGTTAAGTTACATTACGAAAGTTCCACTTTCCACTTCCTTCTATCCGGTGTGGTGTTTTTTTTCTTTTTTGAAAAACGAGATGACAGTTCTAAATTATTTTCTAACAAAAGTTACGTGCTTGTGGCGAATTTCCCAAGTGAAAAACACTGAAAGACAAAAAATATAGATAAAATATGAACTTAAGAATCTCACCTTCAAAAGCGTGCTCCAACATCTCCTCTCCAATATCTTTGTACACCATAATTTGTGAGGAGTAATTATCATCGTTGGTCTGTAAATTAGAAGGGAAAAGCAATTTTATCTTGAGACCTTAATAGCACTTTCATAACGAGCGCCAGGGGATATAATATGTTATATAAATTTGATTGGATCTTGCTAACTTTGCACCTAAATTTCTCTTGGTAACAGAAGTTTGTTGGGAAGGTTTGAAGTTAATAATCGATGCACGCGTTTTGTTATTCAGTGAGAAGGAGCAGAGAAGACTGGGCCAGATTTACAACTGAACAAAATTCTAGACGGATATACGACTCGAATAAGAATTAAGGGCTTAGAACGAAACTGGGCAAAATGGAAATAGGGCTCCGCACTTCCGGAAGACTGAAGATCCTGTGGGATATCGAGCGAATCTAACAAACGTATTTCGGTGAATATTTCACAACGAACCTGCACGAGCGCATTTCGATGTCATACGTGCTTTGAATTTTCCGCAATGCTATACCGCTCATTTGGTTTTTATTGTTAAACAACACAGGACGGAAAAATGGGAATCCAATATTTTCGTTTATGATGCGAAAAAGGGAGGAAAATTGTACTTTGTGGTAGATATAAAATGACTGAAGAAAGTCCTTTCCTGGGGCTGGAAAATGTTTTCATGCTCTCATAAAAAGGGAACTATTTTTAAATTAAACGATTTTCAAATTTACCAGATAAAAATTATTTTATACTGTGGCATTTTAAAACACTAAGTTAGAAATTACGCTATACACGATAGAAACGAATGCTTAAAATTTTTGTAAATTTAAGAATCAATTCTGAAATTCAGAGATAGATCTTTTTAGACTAAATTTGCTGAAGGTAGTTGTCGTGCCAAAAACCAGATATCTGAAAAAAATAGGTTTTCTATGAAGTGATGATGTCATTTCAAATAAAAAACATTATTTTTAATGAGAAAAATTTTGAAACCTACAAAAAACATTTATTTTAACACAGCTGTTTACAATTGAATTTTTCCTTACTATTGCTTCATACCAATTTTTAAAAAATGGATGAATTTTGATCAATAATGGGTTATTATTTCGAGTAAAACAACTCTACTTTTACCAAATTTGAAATTAATTTTATCTATCGCTGAAATCGTTAAAACCAGTTTAAAAAAAATAATTGTTAATCAAATACCTATATTTAAAGAATATTCACTTATTTTCGTAATTGGAAACAGCAGAGATGTAGAGAATGTTTTCAAGGAAAAAATGAGCCATGATTTATTAAAATTCCACAATTTTTTTAAATTAGTAAGAAGTATCAGTAAAAGAAATTCAATCACGAAAAACATTGTTAGAGTAATTATTTTTGATAAGTTTTAAACTTGTTTCATAAAAAACAAGGCTTTTCTTTCATAAAACATGACTGATGTCATTTCAATTCTTGAAATTATATAAATTTTTTTTTCAGAACCTTTATTTTTGGCATGACAACTACCTTAAATGCAAACAAATTGTATGGAATTTAAGTATGAAAATTTTAAGATCAAAGTGTAATAGTTTTGTTTGATTAGAATTTATTTGTTACAATTTTATTATAATTGAAGGAAAACTTAATGAGCGATTTTTCAAACTTACAAATAATGGTATACACAACTTGTTACACATTACAAAATGGAAAAACGTCTCACATATTTTGGTCAAAAACATGTTTTTCGCAAAGTTATCGCCTTTTAACTTTTCTTCTGCAAGAAAAAAATTTGGCAAAATGCATAAGGGTTAACAAAAATTATAAAACTGATGAATAAAACTAGCTAGAGCTACTATTACGGAATTTTCCGTAACGGGTTAGTCTTACGCAAAATTCCGTAACGGTAGACAGTTCGTTTCTTTGGGAATTTTTTGGGCGCACTGAAAATATTTATGCTACGCTCACCGATTTTAGTCAACCTATCCACCCTTTCCCAGTTCCCCTTGGGCTCATCGAAAATATTTGTTCTACGTTCATCGAAACATCTTTTCTCGTCAAACTAAACGTTAATACGTACTTCTTTAAAAAATAAAAAATAATACTTTCCTGCAAAAACAACAAATTAATTTAGTTTAAAACTTTTGGAATAAATAATCTCCGAAATTACGCAAAACTCCACTAAATTCTTTCTCTCAATTAGAAGTATCAAAGGAGAAATAAAAAAAAATGTAACCTTGAAAAATTCCGTGAAAAATTAAGTTTCAATTAATTGGAGTACATCTAAGCCTAAGAAAAATATCTGAATGTTTCTTTTTCTTTTTGTATATGTAATAAGTTATGCAAGTTTGAACAAAAAATCGGTGAGACAAATGTTTGACTTTTCTGAATCCGGCATGGAGTTCCCCAAGAATAACATTGAATGTATATCTGAAAATAGATTTTATTCTCCATAATTCAATAATAACTGATTATTTTTACTTACATCCATGGAGAAGTAGGAGTAGTCATAATTAAAACTTTTGATGGCATCTTTGGTACCTGGCGGTGCTTTAGGATTTGTTATCGCTGAAACAAAAACGAGTAATTACTATAGAGATTATATAATATACACAAATCATTTTTTAATAAAGTCTCTTATTCACTTTTTATACATGTATATTCTCTAAATTTGTATCAGTTTGACTGTTTCATAGCTTGATTTCATAACTGATTCAAATTTAGAGAGTAATATTAAATAGGAAATTTTGATACGAAGAACATTCTTCCTCTTATCAGAGATTCTTTTGCTCACAACATTCATTTTTCCAGATTTTGTTTTAAAATTGAAATTGAAATCGATATTAACATTGAAAAACAGAACTTAAGAAAAAATGACTTTGTTTAAAACCATCTAAATGAAAGCAATTCAGATTCAACATTGCTTACTTATTCCAAAAATATCCTATATTTTCCATTCTTATTTACATTCACATGGCTCGATGTTAGCATCAAATATATTTATTCTGAAATTAATTACGTGTCTCATATATCAGGGATACAAATTCATATATTTGAAACTCTGTCAGCAACAATGTATAACGAAGTAGACATATTAGAATCAGCAAAAGAGAAAAATGCTGCAGAAGAGAGATAAAAATGTAATGCATTTATAGCTAACAAGAACCTGTGAAGTGTGAACACTGTATGCATTTATATTTTTTGTATACATATCATATCTATAATATTCTCTGTCGTGCACTCGAATGTACGATATCGAAGAGCTGTGACGTTAATTCAAAGTATCGATCACATATTTGCATACAGACAGTGATATGAGCATTATTAGATTCTGTTCTCGTAATTTTTTTATTTACTATACCGTTTCTCAATAATTGCATTATTCTATTGCTTTCTGTAGAAGAGGAAATTCAGATTTTATTTAAAATACGAGGAGAAACAGAAAAATACGTATATTTCAAAATAAACTTATGGAGTTAAGATTTATAAAAAGTTAGTAATAAAAATTAATTTTTAAAACTTTTCTCGTGTCGACTTTTGAAGTAAATAAATACGAGGCACTTCTGTAAATGCATAATATTTAAACTGATTGGTATTTCATCAGGGTGTCTGCCCGACGGATGATTTTAAACTCCCGGTCTTATACATAAAATGATAATTCACAGATGGAACATAATTTTTGGTCATAAGAGTTACAATTCTGATTTGGAAAAAAGAATTTTGTAAAAGTAATATGATTCTGCATTTGAACAGGGATTTTTTATATTCCCTTATTTTGAATCAGAATTGAAATTATTCTTCAAGATTTCCTGTTTTTGTCAAAAATTCTCTGTTCCAAGTCAGAATTATATTTATTTACACAATTTCCTATTGTAATACAGAAATATAGTAACTATCTTTTTCCAAAAATTTGAGAGATGAAAGTTTTAAATTCTAAAAAATTTGTATTTGCAAAAGAAGGTTTTAAATTCAAACAAATTCTAATTTGGAACAAGGACTTTTCAAAATCTGATGAATTCTGACACGGAACAGAGATTTTTTTGTAAATTCCCTTTTTATAGATCAGAATTAAAATTATTTACCAAAATTTCGCGTTCCATGTTTAATGGAATAAAAAATTTAATAATTATTAGTAGAAATTATAATTTCCAATTGCAATTCCTTACGAAATTCCCTGTTCAAAAGTCAAAATTTTAATTCTTTATGAGAATTTTTTTCTTTCAATTTCATTTATTTATTCCCTTTTAAATTATTTCCTAAAATTTTCGTTCCATGTCCCAAATTCCTTGTTACAAGTAAAGTTATAATTCCTTACGATAATTCTCTGTTCCAAGTCACAATTACATTTGTTTCAAAAAATTCCCTGTTCCAAGTCAAAATCATATTTATTCACATTTTCTATTATAAATGACAAATATAGTAACTCCGTTTTTCTAAAATTTGGTAAAGGGAAGTTTCAAATTCTAGCAAATTTTTATTTACAAAATGAATTATTTAATTCAAACCAATTCTGATTTGGGACAAGAATTTCTTAAAATCTGAAGAATCCTGGATTGTTTTTGTAAAGTCTGGAAGAGTCGTCAGAGTTTTGGAAAAATTTATATTATTTTTTCATCTCTCAAATGGTTTATTTCTTTAGTGTAATTTACAGTTGCAAACTCAAAATTATAATTCTTGATTAAAATACCCCGTATATATATATATATATATATATATATATATATATATATATATTTCCTGTAAACTATATTTCTTTACTGACCTTCCATGTTGTAACATAGAATTACAATTCTTTTTGAAAATTCCTTGTTCCAAGTCCGGATAATTGTAATTATATACGTGATTTTTTATATTTCTTTTATTTATTACCTGTCCCAACTCAGAATTAGAGCAATCAAATATATAAAACCACTTTTAATTTTCATATTAGTACATTCGAGAGAAAAATCCTGGTCAGTGAATCAAACTCCTAGTCATTTCCCGGCTTTTGACACGTGAACGAAATTCCCTGTGATTTCCCAGTTTTCTCGATTCCCGGTCAGATAGACATCCTGCTAATTGAACGAACTGTCTCGTTTTCATAAGATTGTCTAGCCTTAATTTAAATAAAAATTGTTCTTATTTCATACTGATATTTTTAATAATATATATATATATACAAAAATATTAGAAATTAAAAATATATAAAAAGTAGATTCACAGGATAATAATTACCGATACGGGAGTTACGTAGTATGTATAAATAAAAATAAATATGTGTAGGCTGCAGAGTTCAGAATTCAGGCCACACGTCTGTAAGTAGTAATATCCACACTTTGGTCAGACAGTAGTGCCAGGCGCGGCTAACCGATAGTGTCTATTACTACTGTGCGAAAATAATACGTCAAACTATCGATTGCCTCTAGGATTTACCATTTTCGTGATAATATAAATGTAAAAATAGTACAAAATGCATAATTCAAATAACTAAGGAAACATTTCTTTGAATTTAAGAAGGTGAATATCTGAATTTCACAATTTAATCATACTAAATTGCAGAAATGATATAATATTCTCAAAATCGACAATATCAGAAAATTTTTAAATCTTTTATATCTTTTGTGATTAACCATATTTAATCAGAATCGAAGTTCATGACCGATCTGAATGGCTAAGTCGGAATTCTTGTACGTCAACTACTACTTGTAGTCAATTACAATTAAAGCAACTGATTTATACAGGCTGATGTAAGAGGAAAAAAATCTGTTTGTAGAAAGATGATCTTGTTTTCAGACAAAGGTATCTTGTTTCAAGCAAAAAAAATAGGCTTATAATCTATAGTTTTAAAACGAAAATCGAGCTTAAATCTAGTTTTAGGCCAAAAAATTAGCTTAGTTTGAATTGTTCGAAAATCCAACTGTAATAGAAGTAGGACTTTTATGTTGTAGATAGGGAAAGTCAAGGCAAACTGATCGATAAATTAAACTAAATTCAAAACGTCTTCTATAGTATATTAAATGGAATTCAATTTCAGCGTTTTAGAATAAACTGGTTTTTCTTTTCATGAAAAAACGATCTACACTACTCGGTCTACTCCGAACCAGCATGGTACTCTGTACCATGCTCCTTTCTTTGATTTTATATATTTTTTAAACATGCATTTTAAACTTAATTTAAAAACTTTTATCAATAACAACAAAATAAATTTCAAACAGTTTGCTACTATTCAACCAGATTGAGTACCGAGAATGGACTTTTTTCAAACAAGTACAAACTTCAATTATTCTTATAATTGATTATTAATTTTTTACTTACGAAACTTTTACGTATAAAACTACGATGTCTAACCGAAGTTGTTCTTTCTTTCTTTGAAAATGGATATTAAATATATAACTAAATCTGACTGCTCTACTTAATGATTTGAATCAAGGATTTCTGATGAGGTAGCCATGACTGGTGACGAAACATCAAATTTCATTAAGTAATATTTGTCTGGAAGTGTTGTTTGAATATCTCTTATATAAATTATCCCAGACGTTAAAACATTATTGAGGATTTACCATCTTTCCTCTATCTACTTACGATTTACTTATTTTTAATAAAGATGGGGGGAAAGTTACTCAAAATTTTGGTATTATTTACATATTATGATCTATATTTCATAAAACATGGTGCGAAAAAATTAGAGTTTGCTCATTTTAAATTGAAAGAAAAACTACTTCCTTTAAGTTGAATTTTTCATGAGTGTTCAATAGAAAGTAATTTTTAAAATGTATGTAAAGTTGACATATATACAGATAGATGTTGGGAGACACGCTTGAACCTTAATTACCTAAATCGATGTCAACGACTTCTACAGCCTTTGAATCTCGATTACCCTCCTCAGAAACGTACTAAAGTTCATTGTGCTACGAGACATTACACGGTGATAGGATCTAAATTCATGATATTGCGCACGTTTTTCCACTATTTAGACTCTGAAGCTCGAATTTTCTTAGTCTTTTCCAACTGTTATATGTGCAATTTTTCAAACTATAAAAAAATTTTATTAAATGTCTGTGGAATTTAAAGACTTAAAATTTGTTTAAACACAGCATGAAACGCGTTAAAAATGACCTGCAATTTCTATTTCAATTGTTTTAATTAAAAGCACTCTCCTTTAATGCTTTAAAAATTGAAACAACTCATAATTTGAACAATCTCACATTTGAAAGATTTAAAAATTTGAAGCCTTGTAATTGTACATTTACAAATAGTTTAACTGAATGTAAGCTTTACAAAAAGATCATGCGTAATTTAGTGTCAAAAAATGTACTAATCTTCTGGAAAAATTATATTTTTTCAAATAAATTTCAACTTTTTAAAGCTATTTGGTTTGATAGCATTCAGTTGATATATATAAACTCTGTGTGGCTCTAGTTCTTTCAAAAATTAAATCCATTTAAAAATTTCACTAGGGTAGCCGCAAAATTTCATTTTCAAAATTCCCTAAAATATTTCAAATTCTTTTTAAATCCTTTAAAACTTTTTAACCTACTTAAAGATTCCTTGAGAGTTTTAAAAATATTCTTCAATCTTTAAAATCGTTTTGAAATACCTTCAAATGATTGAAAACTATTAAAAACGTATTGGAATCTTTTAAAATACCGTAAACTATTCCAAATAATTTGAAATCCTTTGAAATAGCTTGAAACTTTTTAAAACTTTTGAAAATTTGTTGGAATATTTAAAAATACCCTGAAATCGTTCAAATCCTTTGAAATCACTTAAAATTATTGAAATCCATTAAAAATACATTAAGATATTTCAAATCCTTTGAAATCTTTTTAAATCTCTTGACATTTTTTGAAGCTCTTAAAAATTCTTTGAAAATTTTTAGAATTCACTAAAATCTGTTATATTCTTTGCAATCCCTTAAAATTATTGAAATCAACTGAAAATCCCTTGGAATCTCTTAAAGTATCCTACATTCGTATAGGTCCTATAAAATCATTCCATATCTTCTGAAATTCTAAGAAATTCTTTAAAGCCCCATACAAATTTGTTTAAATCTTTTTAATTAATTCAAATTCTTGGAAATTTGTGAATCTCTTTAAAATGCCTTGTAATCTTTTAAATACCGTTAAATATTCCAAATCCATGGAAATATTTTTAAATCCCTTGAAACTTTCTAAAGCTCGTGAAAATTCCTTGGAAATTTTAAAAATAACCTAAAATCTTTAAAATCCTGTGGAATCCTTTCAAATTATTGAAATATATACAAAATTTCCTGACATTTTTTTAAATACCCTAGAAGATTTCAAAAGAATTCAAGAAAATCCAGAAATAGGTATAGACCTGACTTCAATAGTGGTTAACCCATGTGTTAATTTATTGAAAGAACAGTAACTAAAGTCACCTTTTCCTTTTAAAAAGTAACCAGATATGGTGACCTCATCTTAAAAAAGTAACTAAACAGTGATTTCAGAAAAACGTGACTTTGTGGCAGCCCTGATTATTCTTGACAGTTACTTAAAGCGCTTCTTACAGAAATTCCGTGACGATTGCCATTTTTTTTTAATTCCCTGAATTTTCCCTGATTTTTAGGTTTTCCCTGATCTGCGACCACCCTGTTCACATTTACATTTAGGAATATTACTTTTGCTGATTTATACAAAGGATTATAATTAGGATTTTTTTCAAAAACGTAAAAGAAGAATGTTTTTTTTCATTTTGATTTTAGGAGTTTACAGCGCATTCTATAATATGATTATAAAGTACAATATTCATAAAAATGCTTTCCTCTAAATAAAAAAAAATTATATTTTTTTTAAGACATAAAAGGTGAAAAATCCATGATATTCCTCAACAAAATGAAATAAATAAAACTCTACCAGCCTTTCCTACTTCGTCATAATGCTGACGTCACACGAACGTGCACAGCATATACACAATATACACATTTTCTCGCTATACATTTTTCCCTCTAGCTATGTAAAATAAAATCTATATGCAATTTTTCATAAGTGTATGTGTGTAAGCTAGATGCATTCAGACACGCAAGCACCCACGCCTTCGCAACTATCAACGCACGAAAGAGCAGTTTATTGGGAAAGGTTCAGAGCAATGAATTAGAATCTATATATTGATTTATACAACTCTGAATACGTTTTTTTACACACTTCAACATACCCTTCAGTTTTAATTCACATAAAGAATAAAAAGGAAACTCTCAACAGAGCTGAGAGTAAAAATGCTGCTTTTCAGACTCACTAAAAAGGAGACAGGCGCCGGGGTCAAAGAAAAATCGATGCTCAACGCGATGAGTCACCGGAGGTCGCGAGATATGTTTCCTGGCAGAATAAACTTTCCAGATTTTTCAGATTTTTTTTGTAAACTCAGTGTTCAGAGCAAATAGGGCTCAAATTTACGGTTTTAATTAGGAATAAGGTCAGAATAAAGTATAACAAACGATGTCAAAAATAAAGAATATTTTATAACAAAAGACAGTGATTCATAATTGCATATACCATTGAAACTGATATTTACTTCAAATAAAATGGCATTAAAAATTTATATTCAAAATTCAGATTCGAATCTATTACTCACTTCTCGTGGGCTTACTTTCAACCATCCAACCCCAAAATAATAATCTTGATTCCAATATTGAAAATCACGAATATCCCCTAAACTAAAACCGGCCAAAAGGGCCCTTTTCATGCAGATCCTCACATTTCATCTAAACTAACCATTTTAATTTATACTATGCATTTTTCAGTGTAATCTTTTATAACTTTGATAAGCATATTTCACCTTTTGAATTAATATTGGAAAACTGTCTACATATTTTGGTGAAATAAAGGTCAAATGAAAAATCTGGATGAGTGGACTGTATGAAAAGAAGTTGATTAATTCAAATCTTGCTTGAAATTTAAAATATTGTTTTTCATATGAATATTTTCTCAAAAATGGGTTATATTTGGAAGAAAATAAAACAAATATTATAAAAGCATAATTATTTTTGAAGAACCTGTTAAATTAAAAAATTACTTTCAAAAATGATTCGTGTCTTTTCATTTATTTTCCAATTCCGATTTCAATTCCAATTATTTTTCATATTAAAAATTCAATGACATTTTTGTTTTTCGAACTCCAAGTACAAATTTACGAAGTTGAGTTCTTAAACTTAATAAACATTTAATAAAAAGAGTAATCATGAAATGAAGAAAAATCAAATTTTTAATTTCCAAAACCTAGTTGTCTCCAAAAACAAACCTCAATTACTACTTCCATTTTATAGCTTTTCATTCCTAAAACGTGCCTGGAAATTCATAATGTAATAAACTCTCGGCATAGGGATTTATTTACGATATTAATTTACAACAGAAAATCCATTTTCTATCCACTAAGAAAAGAGTTTTCGAGGCAAATAGTAATTAACTTTTTAATTACTCGTATTGATCCACCAAGTCAGATATACATTGCTCAATAAATTTAAATCGAAACTTAATTCGCTCTGCCTATGGTTACGGAATTTTCCGAAACTCTAACCCCTTTTCGAGCTCGTTCAGAGCTAACGTTACGGAAAATTCCGTAATCATAGACCAAGCCACCTTCATTACAGAATTACACAGAATTACAGAATTAAATATTTATAGAATTATTAATAGGTACCAGCAAAAATCAATCTGATTAATTACACGATTCTAGAGTTAGGAATTGGTGTAATCGAATCACAGACAAGGGTCACGAAATAATAATTGCTTTCACTTCAATTAAATTGTCGCCCTTATTCCCTTACTTGAGTGCCCCTTTGACGGATATTGGAAAACTAAATTGACCGGAACAGTTTGAATAATGAACTAAATCGAGGAAAACTTATAAGCCTTTAAAGAAAATAAATCCAACTATCAAACTTTCTATCACACTTTTACAAACAACAAATTTATAAAAAGTTTATAAGCAGTAATAATTAACCTAATATCTGTAGTAATCAGTTTAAATTAACTTTGCATACAATAACTGTTTTCAATCTGTCTTTTAGTAATATTTTAATACAAAGTTGATGAATTTTTGCCCTGATCAACCCATATTATTTCGTTGAAATCCTTCATTATATTTTATTTCTGAAAACGTCGGGTTGAATAATCAATGCTAGTTGAAAAATGAATCCCTTCAAATGAAAGAATTCATTGTGATTTAAGCCGATATTATTTAAATCCAGTGCTTATAGCGTCAGCGGATCTGCGGAATGATTAACTGGGTTTTCAAGCTTGAAAGCTGATTTTAACAATGAGAAAGTTCCTCGCAATATTGAATTCATTACGCAACTTCGGTAAATGAAAAGCTTTGTTAGATTACGTAACGCATTAAAATTAATTTAATGAGCCCGGATATCGCTTATTTGATGAGGTAAACAAATGAGACAAAGAGCTCTAATATAATATGGTCAATACAAGGGAAAATATAATCGGAAAATAAGTATATTGAAATAATTTTCTTTTACTGTAAAAAGATCTATGAAAAGAAAAATGAGTTTTTTGAGTGAAACAAGTACCGACATTTACTGAAATATGGAGCAACTGTCTGATATGTTCGTAAATTTTGCTGAATTCCCAACAAAAAATGTAGTAGTTGATATTTTATCGAAGTAAAAATTTTCATTTTTATCCAAAAAATATTAAATTTCTAAAAAAAAAAGAATTTTTAAATCAAAGAGATGATTTCTTGAATCCTCAACTAAAACAGACTAATCCTCAACCAAACAGTTTAATTTTTTACAACCAAATATATTTTCTACCAAAAAAGGCTGATTTTTAACAAAATACATACCTTTTCGAACAATTAGTTAAATTATCAACAAAGAGGATTATGTTTTACCAAAAGAGTCTAATTTTTAATAAAATACATGAATTTTCATCCAAATAGTGAAATTTTCAACCACGGGAATTACTTTTCTACCAAAAAAGTCGAATTTTCAACTAAAAAAAAAATAAATTTGGTACCAAAATTGAATAGTTAAATTTTCAGTTAAAAAATTAATTTTTAACAAAGAAAAAAAATGTATTATCAACAAAATAGTTAAATTTCCAACCAAAGAAATGCATTTTTAACAAAACTTATGAATCTTCAACTAAGACAGTACATTTTTAACAAAGTAATTTAACAGTTAACCAAGTAATTGAGTTTCTACCAAATTATTGCATTTTCGAGTCGAAAATACAAATTTTATACAAAAAAATTGAATTTTAAACCTGAAAATTTTAGTTTTAAACAAAAAAGTTCATTTTCAACCGAAACAAAAAGATAAAACAAATTTGAATCAAAAGGGATGACTGTAAAGCCTATGATAAACAAATATGAATTTTGATTACTTATAGACTAAATAAAAATGTCTAATGACTAAATTTTTTTCGCGAATTTATTTAGGAGACATCCAAAAATAACGTTAAGACCATTTGGGCGGAGGCAAGACTTGGTCAAATCTTACTGTTTCTTATGAATTAACAACATAGTTCAAGCTTCAAACAAGTCCTTGAATTTTTAACCACAAAAGATGAATTCTCAACAAAAAATTAAATAAATTTTGATGCTAAGGTTCTTGACCAGAGTATACGTAATAATTATGATGTTAAAAAAAATTAACAGAAAAATTTTAACATCATAATTAAAAAATGAAATAGTTGATATTTTAACCAAGAAAAGATTTTAATTTCAAATCAAAAACAGTTGAAACAAAAAAAACGAGTTTTCAATAAGATAACTGAATCCTCAACCAAAACAGATTACTAATTGTCAACCAAAAAGTTGCATTTTTAACAAAAAAGATGACATTTCTAACAAAAGAGATGAATTTGTTACATGTTTAATAAATCGAAATTTGTTAGTCAAGAAAGAAAAAAATTTCATCTAATTGTTGGATTTTCAAACCAAAAAGAAGAATTTTCAACAAAATAGTTTAATTTTCAACCAAAAAGGATGACTTTTTAACAAAACCACCCAGCCAAAAGACTTAACGGAATTTATGCACGGCCCCTAACCAGCTCTTTCAAATCTAAATTGTTTTAAATTTTAGATTACTTCCAATTTGGATCTAATGAAATTGTTGGCCTTTTCAATTATGATTTGAAATTGTAATTTCTTGTCCTTCAAGCTGCTATAACGGAAAATTTTAAATTGAAAACACTAATCAATAATTTTTCGGGAATAAAAATAAAATAACGAAAACAGATACCCGACGGAAATGCCTATAATGTAAGATATTTCATTTGAAAAATCGTAAAAGAACATCTTTTTAATATAAAAATGATATATGTACAGGAAATAGAAGCTTGCTTTTACTATCGCAGACGCTGGGTTTTATTTGGATTTGTTGGTGAATGAAAAACAAGACAGAGGGTGTAGTAATAAAAAGAACTGGTGAGTCACGGATGCGGAGTATCGATTTCAACCCAAGATGCAGCATCCAAGTTATTTATTTTTCCCTACTCTTTTCCAGTGTGAAGAGAATCATTTTTGCAAAACATAATATTTCTGTATTCTAAAGAACAATTGCTTTGACAAATCGAATCTAAAATATCTTTTATTAAAAATACCTATCTAACTAATGTTTTTTATTAAAAATGTTCTCAATTCTATGTATATGAATGTATTTATCGTTATAGTGAAAAATGTATCACCTCTCAAGAAATTTTAACTAAAAAAGAATGAAGTTCTAAATTTTTTGCTGTTTCTCCCTCTTTTACATGAATTTACATAAAAGTCGTATTAACCTCCTGCGTGGATCACTAAGTACGCTACGAGAAAAAAAATAACATTCTGACGCAGGAAGTCCGTAGCGTAAAACCGTCCTCTCTACTTTATTGCAAAGACCATAACCGTAGTTTTATTGAATATCTTAGAAAAAAGTACGTCACAATTTTATATATTCCTGCAATATTTTCTCTCTCAAGTTAACATGCATTAGAGGCAGAAAAAATTATGAATTAAAATTTTTTTTAATTTCATCACTTTTAATAAAAAATACTGGTTTTGAAACTTTGAATAATAAATAAAGTAAAAATTTATATTTGAGCAATTTGAAAACTATCTTACAAAAGATATATAAAGAAATACCTTGAAAAATACTTCAAATATGAAGTGACTAGACAGGAATAAAGTATGTTTAGAACAAATAGGAAAAACATAGTAAAATAATTTTTATACATTGTGTATCATATAGTATTTAAATTGCAATTTTTACTCACAGGTGGTGTTTCCATTCATCTCGATAATACATTGTGCATCGCGGCATATTTCCCGGTTGTTGAAGGGACGAACCCGCACCGCCACCTTCACCGACGACATCTTTTTTTCTTTTTAACAATCCACTTTATCGAAGTCTTTCTTCAAACACCCCTCTGCAATAAAAAAGAAAGAAATACATTGATGAGTACATTTTTATTAAGAAAAAGTATTCTATCAAATCAACGAAGTGTGAACAACCCTACACAATCAAATGAAAGTAAGGAAAAAACAAAAGTTATGGAATTATTGAAAGGAAACATTATTTGTAATTCAAACTGGAGTCAAACAAAAAAATTAATTAATTTTGCAAGTTGGCATTCATATTCGAATGTCTCCATCGACATTTTTTTTTTACTTTTTTCATTTAAATTTAAATGTTCATGTCAAAGTTTGTCTGATTGGAGTTCTATCGACTGGCACTTAGTATAAAAAAAAAATTTTCGTTTCGATAAATATTTACTGAAGTAGGGGGGGGGGGGGGGACAATTTTTAGACTTTTGATGGGAAGCCTCTTTCGCAAACGTATATATTATATAACTTATTTGCTTTTGCATAAAGTAAAATTTTACTTCATATGTTTTCGACAGACTTTTTCATGATCTTTCAACTGTTTATTACCATTTTTAATCAAAATCAAAATTTTACCTCAGCCTAAAATAAATAAATGTACAAATTTTAGGTTTCGAGTTTTGAAAAAATTTCAATTCAATTCACAGTTGTTTTTTTTTATTACAATGACTAAAAATTGACAATTATATCATACTATCTAGTATTACGGAATTATACGTACACCTGACACATTTTCTCGTCTAAATGCGCGTGGAGTGAACAAAATAACAGAATCTTATACTAAAGAATTCTAATAGTGCGCAAACGTTCTTTTAAAAAAAAGTAAAACAACCAAAAATTATTTAAAATACATACATTAATATATTCTGCTTCCCATTTCGATGGAAATTTGTTACTTCGGAATTTTTTAAATAAGAAAAATATTTAATTCAAAAACTGAAAAAATAAGGTTTGATAAAATTAATAATAATGAAGTACGATTTTTGTGGATTTATGTCTATCACATTGAAGCTCCTACGTTTCAATTCACATCTCGCATGTTTTTGTTTTGACATTTATTGTTTATAATAAAGTCATTTTTTATATTATAGGGTAAATAATCGCTCGGAAAATAATAAATAATAATAGAAAATAATCGGTAAATAAATAACCGATGTTTATAATATGATCAAAAAACTTTTGCGACTTAAACCGTATGTTTCAATTTGTCATTACTATGAGTAATTTTGCAATAAAGAAGCTTTAAAATCTTATATAATTACAGAAATGTTTTAAAAGAATTATAGAATATGACCCGATATTATCAGAAAAAAAAAACAATTAAACAAATAATTTTTCAACCTTTAAAATATATTTAAAGGATGAAACCGAAATGAGTGTTTTATCTGATATCAGAAAGTGATTTTTAGTGCCAGTAGTCCAATAGAGATGAGATCCGAGTTGCTAATAAAAACTTTGCACTTTTGAGTTGACTGAGATCGAAATTTTCATTTTGAAACATTTTTAATTATGAAAATTAACAAAATTTTAATTCTCTAATTATAAAATGTTTATAATTATAAGGTGTAAATATTTATATTGTATCCACTAGAATTGTTTGAATTTAAAACATAAAGGGCCTAGCCGGTTAAGCATGTAAAATCTGCCCCCGCACGTATCAAGTTCAAATTTACGTCATAGTTTCATGCCCATGTGAAGTATAATTTCGCCCAATGATAGCCCTAAAATTGCATTTTTGAGTGACTTATGGAGGGGGAAACAAAAATAAAAAAAGTGGTTTTTCTCGAAAACCACTCAACCGATTTTGATGAACAAAATATATGTTACATAAATCAATGAGAGTAAAACAAAACAAAAATATGAAAAAATTTTGATAAAAAATATGACCAAAAAAAAAATTTAAGATTTTTCAAAAAATTTTTTTTATGTGATATTTTGGAGATACACCTACAATTTTTTCTCAAAAATATCTTCAGATTATCAGCTTTAACATATATTTTTGCTGAATTTTTCGTGGAGGTATAACATGGGTAAAAAAAATAAAAACCATGCATGCAGCGCTACGCTCATACGGCACCCTCCCAAACGGCTGCGGAATGCTATACACATACCATCAAGCGGCTTAATCTATTTTTATGAAAAAAGTGTCATCAATATCAACGAGACCATTAAAAAAAAATCTGTTGAAAAATACATCTCTTCATTTTCTCGCAGGAAAATCCTTACGTTATCTGCTTTAACATATATTTTTTCCAATTTTTTGTGGCGGTATATATCATGACTGAAAAAATCACAGACGCAGCGCTGGCCAGTGCTACAAAGGACTGAAATCGAGAAAAAAGACAAAAATTACGCAGACTTACAATTACTTGCTGTTGTGTGAAGCTGAAAAACAGAAGACGATCATATAGACTGTCATTTGTTTCTATGTTTTATACATTGCGTAGGTGATGACTGGCCAGCGCTACGTGTGTGGTTTTTTCAGTCATGATATACCGCCACAAAAAAAATCGGAAAAAATATATGTTAAAGCAGATAACGTAAAGATTTTCCTGCGAGAAAATGAACAGATGTATTTTTCAACAGAATTTTTTTTAATGGTCTCGTTGATATTGATGACACTTTTTTCATAAAAATAGATTGAGCCGCTTGATGGTATAGCATTCCGCAGCCGTTAGGGAGGGTGCCGTATGAGCGTAGCGCTGCATGCATGGTTTTTATTTTTTTTACCCATGTTATACCTCCACGAAAAATTCAGCAAAAATATATGTTAAAGCTGATAATCTGAAGATATTTTTGAGAAAAAATTGTAGGTGTATCTCCAAAATATCACATGAAAAAAAATTTTTGAAAAATTCAAAAATGTTTTTTTGATCATATTTTTTATCAAAATTTTTTCATATTTTTTTTGTTTTACTCTCATTAATGTATGTAACATATATTTTGTTCATCAAAATCGGTTGAGTGGTTTTCGCGAAAAACCACTTTTTTTATTTTTCTTTCCCCCTCCATAAGTCACTCAAAAATGCAATTTTAAGGTTATCATTGGGCGAAATTATAATTCACATGGGCATGAAACTATGACGTAAATTTGAACTTGCTACGTGCGGGGGCAGATTTTACATGCTTAACCGGCTAGGCCCTTTGAGAATATTGGACGTTATTGTATTTCCGCGAATAATACATTTTATAATATTATAAAGGCTTAAAATCATTATTTAATTTAAAACGCCTTGAGTCGAGAATTGGACAATTTTTAAATTATCATATTCATTAAATACTTAGTACTTAGAATTAGTTAGATTTTGTCAGCTTGAAAGTAAGTCTTTCAATTTTGGCAGCTTTCACTTACGAATTAGGGTAAACATACCAGTAGTCGAACAAATAGCATTACTCTAATATTTAAATCGTTGTAGGGACTTATTTTTAACTTTTTTCAAACAAAGATTCACATTTTTGGACTCTATATTTATTTATAAAGTCATTTCTGCTATTTAATTTCAAGACAAATTCTATTCTAAAAGAAAAAAAAGGGTTTCTGGAAAAAGTTAAGAAAACACCGGTGGTCGGACAAGATTTTTAGTGGTCGGACAGCATGTGTTCCAATAGTCGGACAGTATTTTTATTTATCACAAATTGCTATTTAAAGGAAATAGGCTCAATAATACACTACGTTAAAATACTAAAAGTAAGAATGTTTGATCAAAAATGCTTTTTAAATCAAGTTGGTGAAATTATAGAAACAAATTTAATAAAAATGTAAAATTGTACCTATTACAGGTTAGGGAGGTTAGAATTTCAAGATAATTAATGATTATAATGTCTCGGGTGACCATGCGTCCCGGTTTTCCGGGACATGTCCCGGTTTTTCTGTGTTTTGAGAAGCGTCCCGGTTTGTAGTAAAATGTCCCGGTTTTCGTCGAAATACCGAACTTGAAAAAAAGACATTTTCCTACAGTTCCTTTTTTGGGAAAAATAACAAGTTTCCTTTACTTCCAACATAGTTAGTAGATAGTTACCGCTTCCAAATTACTGTTCAGAATTCGCGACCGTACGACTTGTATGCTATTATGCTTTTCATAAACATAAAAAAGACGTGAGCAACCACTGTTAAATCAATATTTCATGAATTCATCAACTGTTTGATAAAAAATTTTGAAATACAATTTTTTTCGTGTTGAAAATTTTTTCGGCATTTTTTTTTTCATTTTGCGATTTATTGGGGGGAGTGGGGGGGGGGGGGGCTCCTCCGGAAAATATGTGTCACGGTTTGGTGGAACAGAAATCTGGTCACCCTAATACTATCACTCTTAAAAACGAACCTTCCTCACTATTTAAGATACTATAAATAATTTTATTTTAATTCGTGATCAAAAATTCAGTTACTTTTCTCCATCTATCGAAGTTTGACATCAAAATTGGATAAGAATAAAATTGATGTAGCTAAGTCGAGGTTAGACAGGTTACGATTTCAAGATAATGTTTACATTTTTATAATGTCGAATACACAAACCATTTTTTTACTATTTAAAATAATAAATTTATCTAAAAACAAGTAAATTATAAATTCTATTTCAAAAAACTATGACTACGTTTTATTTATTTATTATTTACTTAATGAAGTCTTTTAATTAAAAATTGATTGGAAATTAAAAGTTTCATTATATTTTGATTATTTGTGATTATTGGTGTACAACTTTGATATTTAAATTTGAAATTTTGTGTGTTAAATGAAAGTAGGGAAAAAGAAAATGTTATGGAATAGTTGAAAGTAAAATATTAATTTTACTTGTATTTCGAACTGGAGTCAAAATAATAAATTAATTAGATTAACTTTGCTTGATTTCATTCTTATTTGAATATCTCTCAATCGAAATTTTTTTTTGACTTTTTTATTTAAATTTAAATGTTTATATATTAGCCTTGACAGTATTAGCAAATAAATAAAAATGTCAAAATCAAGAAAAGTTTTTGATAATAAATATTAAGAAAACGTTTTCCAAACCTAAAAAGATTTCTGATCATTTGATTAACGATCACTAAAGAAATAAGCGAGAATACATATCATTTCTTCAAAGAGTGTAAAAATACCCGAAAATACCGAACCTGAGTTTGAGTTTAAGAGTTATAATTATTCAAATATAAACGCTTCTAATTTGAAAACCATATCTATAGTATGAAATGCTTTGAACTTTGAAAGTAATCAACTTCGCGTGTCTTCTAATCAAGAAACTTATTGAAAATTCCAATTCTAATTTATTTGACAAAATTAGTTTACTTTTAACCTAATCGAGGTTGGGTAATAAATGAATATCGAGAGAATACTGAGCTCAGTACAAACTCACTTTTGATGCACTTAATAGTATTTACACTAAATTAATCCAATATCACATTTATTTCTAAATATAATTAAAGCTTCGTTTCGAACTGCAATAATTTGCATTTAATTAAATTCTATTTCTAAATGAATATACTAAACGATCAAAATCTCAACTGTCTAATCGTCAACTAATGAAACACACTAATAATTCAGTCAACACTACTATGCGAAAATGCATAATATGAATTGTCTCGTTAGTCGAGTTTATCCCCTGAGATCACTCAGGAAACCTCCATGTCCACAGATACAACGTAAACCTATTAGACGAGATTCACTTCCCTAGAATAACGTTCTACCGTCATGTCACAAGGCCATTTTTTTCTTCTGTAAACCGCTTTCCAGTGGCATGACACTGAAAACTTATTGAAACGTTCACCCGAGAGACAAAAACGAAAAAAATTTGAAAAATTTTATAAAAACGACAAAGTGATCAAAGCAATGAAATTTACACAGTATAAGTTATGTAGCTAAAATGTAAAAAATATATTTTGTATTTAAAAAATGCTTTAAAAAGGGTAAAATAGATCGAAATGTATATTAGCGGCCGTTCAAAACCTACGTCTGACGTTAAGGAGGAGGGCAGGTTTTGTGACGATTTGTGACGTAGGGCGGGGGCGGGTTTAATACAGAATGTGACATCACGCATGGAAAATATAAATGTGAATAAAATTGATCTAAAATGCTTGAATAAATGAAAATTAGTGATTTTATTTTACAAGTAAAGGATGTAACCGCATACTTCACTCTTTCCCCCGTTACCCTCTTTGACCCTTTTTTAAAGAATTCCTGTTTTCAAGAAATTTCCCCTTTTTCTCGTTTTTTCGCTTGAATGCGAACTGAATTAATAGAACCCAATAGGAAAATCTACTATTTGGTTGAATAATTTTTTTTTTTTTTTTTTTTTTTAGTTGAAAATTAATCTTCTTAACTGAAAATTTAACTAATTCATTTTTCGCTTAAAATTCATCGTTTTTATTTGAAAAATTAACTATTACATTTTTCATTAAAAATACATATTTTTTATTGAAAATCCAACTACTTGGTTTAAAGTTGAAAATTGAAGTGTTTTGTATAAAATTTATCTTTTTAGCTTCAAAAAATCAACTATTTTGTTGAAAATTCTTTTTCTGGGGGGGGGGGGGTTGAAAATTCTATTATTTTAATAGAAAATCAAACTATTTGTTTGAAAATTAAATTTTTGGTTGAAAATTCATATTTTTAGGTAGAAAATTGATATTTTTAGGTATAGAAAATTCAACTGTTTTGTAGAGAATTCGCCTTTTTGGCTTAAAAATTCAACAATTTTGGTCTGAGTTGTCTTTCTCCCTTAAATGAAAAATCCTTCTTAATTTATCTCTTTTGGTAATAATTTTATCTTTTTTGGTTAAAAGTGCAACTATGTGGTTAAAAATTAATCTTTTTTGGTTGAGAATTTATCTATTTTGTTAAAATGCGTCTTTTTGGTTGAACTTAACTGTATTTGACTTAAAATTACAATCTTTTTTGGCTAAAATATCAACTATTACATTTTTTCTGTGGATTTCTTCTTTTTGATTAAATTCGACTGTTTTTGATTTAAAATTCAAATCTTTTTTTACCATTATATTTTTAGTTGAGAATTAATCTTTTTGATTGAAATTTGAACTACTTGTTTCAAAGTTGAACTTCTTTGATAAAAATGCAGTTTTTTGTTGAAGATTCAGAATTGTAATGGAAAATTAAACTATTTTGTTGAAAATTAATTTCATTTGTTAAAAATTAGACTATTTTGTTAAAAATTCAACTTTTTTTTCAAAAATTTAACTGGTTGATTAAAAATTCATCTTTTTGGACAGCAAATTCGTCTTTATGAATTAAAACTATTAGTTAATCATCATTCTTGGTTGAAAATTCATCTTTTCGTGTTTAGAAGTCATCTGTTTTCTCAAAGAATTCGACTCTTTAGCTTGAAAAATCAACAATTTTGTTTAAAATGCAAGATATTTGATTTGAAATATTAAGCGTTTTATATTAAATTCAGTATGATACCTATTAGAGTGGTAAAAAAACGAAAATTCGAATTTCGTTTGGGAAAATGGCTTGTTTTTTTTAAACAACGTCCAGAAGTTGCGCCCACCCCCTCAATTTTCCCATAAAATTAAAACAGAAAAACCTCCCATTTTTACGAATATGAGACTGGAAGGCGTACATTTCCATGAGACTAATTAGGTAATATAATTAGGTAATATAATTAGGTAATATAGATCATTAGGTAATATATAAAATTAATTAGGTAATATAAAAAATCACATACGGTTGATTGAATTTATTGTTAATTGTTTAAATAACTTTTCATTGTAAAATGTAACTTTTGAATGGAATGAGGCAGAAAAGTGCAGTTTTTTTGCAAATTCTTCAACAAACTTCATTGAATTCTGGTATATCTGGTATTTTTACCACTTATCTATCCTGGTTTAAACGATTTTTATTTCTTTAGACAATTTTCATTTGCTTAAACAATTTTTTTTTCACAAAATGTACACCTTCTCTCAGTAACATAAACTAAATTTTATTTAATTTTATTAAAAAGAATTTATTCCTCTAATCTCGTGAAAAATCACCCTATTTCTCCTACTTTAAGATCATCTTGAGCTGTGAAGTCTGTTAAATTATTGTATTTGTTTGTTTTGTGTCTTATTTTAGGAGTTTATGAAATTAAATTAAAGACAAAAATTTGACTTAAAAGGCAGGGGGTGTTCGTATTTGTGACATCACCCTGGAGGGTTCAAGCTTTGTGTGATGGTATGTGACGAAGAACGGGGTGGGTGGTAAAAGTGTTAAAAATACCGTGACGTAGTTTTTGAACGGACCCTTTGATGTGTATTTTTTATTTTTTACGAATGGGCCTTAGTCTGTGAGATATAGAAATTTAAAGCGGTGACCAAGCTTATCGGCCGTTAGAACGTTAAACTTTAAACATCGATTACTTATAAATAAAGGCCCTTAGGGTACAACATAAAAATATATATCTAATTGATTTTAATTTATTTTCACCCAACAAAATTTTTACTAACACTATATTGTATATTTCGATAAATAATTTATTAGAAGAAACTTTAATAATTAACCTTGTAGTATCAATAGTCTAAAATAGGTTAGTTTAAAAACATTTTTACTGTCATCAACTTCCATTTCTATTAATTGAAAAAATTTTTCTTTATTTGAAAAAAAAGTTCAATTAACTTACAAAGATACACATCTTTTTTCAATCAAAAGAAACAGTTCTTTGGATTAATTCAAGATAAAATCATGTTTGTAGAGTAAATTCGAGTAAATTGGATGGATATGAAAAAATAAATAAGAGAGTTAGTAAGAGCCTTTGAGTTGAAACGTAAATTCAAGGGAAAAACTGTCATATGAAATTCTTTCATGGGTCAACGTAAAAAAATACATAGGAAAAGAAAAAAATAATACTGAATGATTGTACAAACATTAGACTCATTAGAAAGAATATGTAGAATAAATGAAAACTGAATATTTTGGGTTCCAGATTGAAACTTTTAGATATGTACCAGAATGTCACGTAAAATTGTTTAAAATAATTGGTCGCGTGAAAGTCTGGTACATACTTTGACTAACGCATATGCAAGCATGAAACAATTTCAAATTAGACGCAAAAATAATTTTAAGGGTTCAAACTTAAATAATTTGAAATTTTCATTGTGAGACATTTAACATTATTTTCAATATTTCAATTTTGAAAGAGCTGACAATTGAAAAATGGCAACTTGAAACAATTCAAATTTTCAACTGAGTTTGAAGTGTTTAAAGTTGCACAATTCTAAGCTTGACATGTTTAAATAAATTTATTTGAAAACTTGGAACTTGATTTTCATGATCCAAAATTTGAAACGAGAAAAATAATAGAGAAAATATTATTAATATTTGCATTTATTTTGTTAAAATGTGAATCGAGGACAACGAATATATCTGTACGTTTAATCCGATTAACATTCTTTCTTGATCGATTCAGGATTAAATGGAATCAGAAAAATCGATTAGACTGAAACTTTTGAAGTTACATAATTGAAGCTCTGTAACCAGTTTTCATGAAAATGAATGTTTAAAACATTATATAAAAAATGCAAATATTTGTATCCTTAAATGTTCTTTTGAAATAAAAGAGAAATAATCACATAGAATAAAATTAACTGAAATCTAATTTTAATTAAAATTCAAACATAAGTAAAGAAGCTTTCAAAATCTAAGAGTTTTTCTAATTGTATTTCTACTTTTAAATTCATTTTTTTTAAATTTAAATAACGTTCTACTTTTCAGAATTCAAATGAAGTTGTAATTGAAACTTTTTTCAGTCAGGAAGAATTTTAATGTTGAATTCCAATTATTTTGAAAAACTTTCAAATTCAATTATTTCGATTATTTTGAAATATAAAAATAAATTAAATTGAATTTTAAAAGTATCAAACTCACTGAAGCCGTGACAGATAATAAATAATTCAATTGACAAGAGATAAATTGTCCCTGAATTTGGTACTGGATAAATATGTAATAAAGACAAGAATCAAGAAGAAGAAATGGTGGAAGAGTAGAATTTATGAGCAGGACGAAATTACAAGGAAATTTACGGAGAATACAAATAGTTTCAATTTGATCAATCAATTACACAGACAAAAGTCGTTTCAGTTTTAAAAATAGTAATAAGCTTTCATTGAGTAAGTGATACAGCAACCGATTACATGTTATTATACTCGGTGGCTTTACAATTAGAAATATGAATATATTGTGCTGAAATTTTGGAAAATGGTTCAAAATATATAAGAGCCCATCTTTGTGCTCCATTTTAGTTTGCATTCTGTTTAAATAATGCAATTTTATTAATAACATTTTAGCCAGGGCACCTAAGCTCTGTTCTCAGTTACACTGCAAGTTAAAAATGAATAAAATTGCATTAATTAAACAAAATAAAATCTCAAATGGACCATATAGAAGTGCTCTTATAGATTTTGAACCATTTTCCAAATTTTAACGAAAATTTCAACAAAATTGGCCATGTCACATACTGTCACATGCCCTTAAAAACTAAAGCACCTGTATTTCTATTTGCTGATTATTTAAACCCACATATAGTTATTATACTTTAAAAAACCGTGTGGAAAAATTTCGTGGCGCTGTACTGTTTCTGTCCAGTCCGCCTTGAGTCGACATTGGCGCGCCACAGGCTGACTGTCCAGTGGCTAGACTGGGATGTAACGCTCGGATCGACTAGTTTCTGGACAGATCGGCTATTTTGATAAAAAATAATTAATAATTAAATAATATAATTATTTTTTATGCCATAAAAGTCCAATATATAGATTTTGCAGTTAATTAAATATATTTAAAAAGTTTTTGTACACAAAAAAATGAAGAAATGAGTTTCCGCAAATCTCTTGTACATACGCCGGGTGTCGAACTTCTGATGTAACTTCCTATTATATTGTTGTAACTTTGTCCCGTTGCCTTAACACCTCGGCCATCTAAAAGCTAAATTTTTTTTCTTTTTTCTCGGACATGAATTTCGATGCATTACATCCTAATATTTATATAAATAAAACATGAACAATTTTTAAACATTAAAAGTGCTTGATTTGTGAATAAATCATTGAAAAAAATGAAGTTTGTACGATTTTACTTGCGATTAGGCTACGAAATAATGATTGTTTATTATTTCAAATAATTAATACGTTAGGCTTATTTATCATTTACGGAATCAATCAATAATTAAAATAAATTAAATAAAGCTTTTATAATAATATTTGATTTTCTGGAATATCATAAATATTATACATAGCATTATACATATTATAATTATTATAAATTCAATATAAATTCATTATAACTTCACTATATAATTCAATTGAAACAAAATGTTTTAAAACATTCTTCAAAAAATCGTTCTTGAAACTGCAGTTCTTGTATTAAGATTTCTATCACCTTCAACAATTATTGTTTACTATCTTAAATATGTGATAGTCTACAATTAATTATTGTTTGAGCATTTGTACAATTGTGTATTGTAATTTCCCAAATCTTTTATTCAAAAATGATTATTTTCTGAATTCACCTCTGTAATTTTTGTTTAAGTCCAAACTGTGATTCTATCTAGAAACTAGCTAAAATCTGGACAATCTTTATATATTCAAATTCGTAACGAACTCCTAGATAGCGCCAAGAATGGGACTAGACAGCAGAAAAGTTTGAATCAAACACGTAGTAAAACTAGAAAGCGCCAGTGTAGCGCCAGGCTAGTATTGCGTGAATAGACAGACTTGAGAAAAACTGTACTGGCTTTAGCATGATTCAAGACTGCCAAGAAATTTATCCACACGGGAATCATCCTTTTCTCTAATTTGCACAGACATATAATATATGTTTATAATCAAGCAAACAGAATATGTTTATTAAAAAAAATATTAGGTCCGACGAACTTTAAATCTATTTATTCCGCCTGAATATTTCATAAAGAGCCAATAGAATTTCAGAGAAAAATAACACCGAAAATACTTCCGAACGTATTCTATAGAAATGCAAACAGTGGCAATATTCAGTCAATAACTCATTACGTCGAATCCACAACGTTTTCGAAGAAATGATCTTTCATTTTCCTGGACACAAATCTTTCGATTTTTTATTTTTAATAATGACAATTGTTTTTGAACATAAATCGTTAAACCAAAACATTTATCAAAATTTCTTGGTACGGTGAACATTAACAAATTAAAATTTACTGTAAAAAGTTGCTGGAAATTTTAAATGCCAATATCAGTGCAAATATTTGAAATTTTGATACATATTTTTTTGATACAGCAATTTAGAATCTTAATCATTATTAATTATCAAGAGTTACAAAAATTCGATATATTACTTTTCTTGTTGAAATGAGCATTCTACAACAATGAAATAAAAGGAAATTTAATGAACAATTAAAATTAATTGAAACCTTCTATTGAATCTGGTTCACTAAATGTGTCCTTGTTTTCTGAAACTGAATCGTTTTTGGCATTATGTGGGTGATTAGTCAAAAATAGAACAATACAGTAGGAATTTATCGAATAGTGCAATCGATGATAAGATGAGTCAATTCGGATACCCCATGACTCACATTCACTACAAACAAGAACATATTTTTCAAATTACTTCTGCAGGTCAGAAATTTAACAATTTTCCAAGTTCATCATATTTTTAAATCTCTAAAATAACCACATTCCAATAATAATTTAACAATTAAAAATTTAAACAATTCAAAATTCAACACTTATATTCAAACTTTAAAACGTTTCAAAATCAACCATTTATAATTTTAAAATTTGTATAATTGAGGAAATTTTCATGAAATGAACAACGATAAAATTGTACAATTTTTCACTCATCTAAACTATTCGAAATCGGTCCGATTTTTTAAATCCTTTAATTTTCTACATTTCTAAGTATAAAAATTGCTCAATTTTATAATTATTTAACTTTAAAGCCCTAAGCAAATTTACTTATATAATTTAGAAGGCTCAAAAACGATCATTATTTTTAACATTACATTTGGAACTTTGTGTAATTTTAAACGGATTTTGAAATTCTTCAAAGACGTGCTCTTATCCCTTTTTGTAATTCCCAATTTCCTTTATTTTTAAGAGCTTTAAAATCTGAAACGGTTCATTTCGAAAAACTTCACAGGCAAAATTATTCTGTTTCAATGTTAAGGGGTAACATTTGGAAGCTTCTCCATATACGAGTACAACGCTTTCAATATCAAAATGTTTGACTTTAAAATCTTCGATACAAAATTATTCAAATATAGAAGATTTGTTTATTAAAAGGCCGTGGGTACGTGTACCGAAATTTCGTTACGTATATTAAATTGAATAGTTAAAACTTAGATCATTCACATTATTTATAACGCTTATAATTTGTGATTACTTAGTTTGGAATGTTTTCAAATTTTACTTTGTTCAAATTTGCAAATCCAAATTTCTTTTTATTGTCGATGGTTGACAACAATCTCTTCCACTCACAAAGGTTTACTTGATCCTAATTTATTCGCTAACAGCTTCTAAATAAAAGCATTCTTAACAATGAAAATTAAAAAACTAATTTTTTGCCAATATAAATAAGAATAATTAGGGCCGTTTATAAGAAATAAATATTTGCAACAACTTGATCAATAATTATGAAAATTCTTAACGGCAAGTTTCATTACAACAGCTGATGTAACCGCTATAATATTACGTTACCAACTATCAATTTCTAAAGATTTATCCATAAAATTATAATAATTAGACAGTAATTGATAAGGTATTTATTGACTGTCGAATTGGGCAAAAAAGATTGTAGACAATGAAAAACTAGTTGTCACTTGTTTGTAAGACGTTGATACCCTGAATATTCTCATACCACAAAATTTTTTATAATACGAATAATGAAAGTATAACAAACTGTAGCAATGCAATAATTCTTATTACTCTTATAGTTCTTCTAAATATTCAAACTGTTCTAGATGTTTTAACAGTCTTCTTTAAAATTTGTAGACTCAACGCCTTTTTCAGAACATAAAGCAAGAATACCACCAAATGATCAATACAATATCACTTTTCATTTAAAATCCTATATTTTACAAAGGAACGTTATGTGAATGACTATTCTGCGAAGAATAGGCGAACCCAGAACAACGATCGATCCTAGTAAAAACTATTGCTCACCCTGGTTGTTGAGATCGATTGCTGAAAAAATCCTCAAAACACTTCACTGTACAATAAATAACAATAACAAACAACGATAATCACACGGTTTTCGCGCACTGCTATGTCAAAACACTACGTGAGTGGCAACCCTTGATTGAGTACCGAGCCGCGCTCGCGGACATTATTACACGTCCGCCCTCAAACCGACAGCTCCGTCAGTCGCTCTGAAATGCGAGCTTCTGGCCTCGAAAGCACGATTCCAGCGCCACCAACAACCCACGCGACTACCCTACCCACCAAATCGAGCTTGCAAGCATCTGGATTGATCTAGATTATTTTTTACGCCGTTATCTTTCATCTGTCATCCTCTAGTACCAATAATAGGAATAATTGCTGTTTTTTTAAAGGATAAGGCTATAAATGTGGGTTGGATGATCTTCTTTCAAAAGATGAAATGAAATTTTTGAAAATCACTTCTGGTGGTAATAATTGGCGGATTAGGAGTAATTATGAAAGTGATATGGTAGTTAAGAGAAGGTTCGATTATGGTACAGATTATGGTTACAGAAAATGTACCCTACAGATGATTGTTACAGATGGTTTAATGTGAGAGATAAAGAAGGGATAGTGTAAATAAGGTCTGAGAAAAATAAATTGTTGTGGCAGTAATGGAATAGATAATGGAGAAGATTAGATGGTATCTTTGCATCAGGTGCAGTTGGAACCAATCCAACAGAAAGGTGTTGATAGTATTGTTAAAGGATCTTGAAAAGTACCTTACTGAGTTGACAAAAGAAAATCGAGTTGACGAGAAAGAATACTAATGTAGGATACCAGTCTGAGAATAGGTTCAGCTTATGGGTGCATTTTTATCAAAATAAGATCTAAGGAAATCAAATTATTTGCGCCTAAATCCCACATCATATGACAATTCTCAAAAATGAATTAATAGGACAATCGAAGAGATTCAGACAAAAATACGCATTCTTATTACATTGAATCAGTAACAAATAATAAACCTTAGTTATATATAGCAACATCTACATAACATCAAACGAAGATGAATATAGCGGGAACCTAATGAGAGGAATTTAGAATTAGCATACAAGCACTGTAAATAGTTGAAATTATCATGAACAAAGATATAATTATCCATAGAATCAATACATTCTTTCTTGTATATTGTAAGATCCAAGAACGTCACTAGAAAAACATCTCGTTAGAGCACATCCAAATGATAGGGAACCAAATCTAAAATATCATTATTTTTAAGATAAACAAATTATTTCAGAAAAGTAATCCAAAATAAGAAATGTTCTATTTAAAAATAAAGCACAACTGACTGCCCCAGATGAAACCAAATCTATCCCAGAAACCTAATCTAAAATCATAATCCTGTCTGTATATAATGTACTACATCCAATTATGGAGGGTTAGGAAATTTGATCTAAAATAAACATCTTCCTTTCAACAAACTTTGGCTATTCGCAAAACTAAATATTCTGGATTAGCATACATAATTCTTGCAAGAAGGAATTATCTAAAAGAATTGAGCCAGGATCTATTTTATAGATAAAGTTGGAGAATATTTAAAGAATGGCAGAAGAAATTTTCCAAAAACTTAAAAAATGAACGTGCAATGTTGCAAATTCTTAAGATTTTAAGCTGTACCTTACACTTTTCAAAATTCGTCCCTTTTCAATGATAAACTGTCAACATTCGACATAATATGAAATATGAACAAAATTCCAATATTCAACAAATAGACAGGCTTTCTCTACATGTCATTGTGGAATTAACTTCTAAAAGCAGCATGTACTGTCAGTATTTCAAAAGCTATTCTTAATTGCAAGAAGTATCGAATTTTTAATTATTCTTGCAATATTCATTTACAAAATTTTCAGAATAAAACCTTCGTCTTTTTAACTTAATTTTTTCAAATTTTAAATAGTTTTTAAGCTATTTTAAGATTTTTACGGCAAATGGTATTCTATGGCAGATCGTCACATGTATTTACTTTTTGCCTTCCTATTTTCAAATTAAAAAAGATATCTCCCTGACATTTTAGGGAACTACAGAAAATCTACCAAAACACAGGTGCCTGGTTCATTTGAGTTTGTATTTTGTTTAGATAATGTAATTTTTTTCATTTCTAACAAAGCATATAAGGATAAACACGGCTTTAGTGTCCTAATATATTTTCTATCGTGTTACAAAATTTGAATGAGATATCTTCTGTACTATCTGTACCGAACTTAAGAAATCGTCGAAAAACAGGTGGTTTCTTAATTTTCGATAGTAGTGCATTCATAGAGAGAAAATTTAAAACTTTTCAAATTGATGCATTAAGAAAGTGAATAAGGCCATTGTAAATATAAAGAATTCATAAATCAATCATTTCAAATGTTAAAACTTCAAAATTAAACAGGTATTTCAATTGAACGCATTTTAAATAAAACATTGAATTTGTACTACTATGGTACAATTTAATCAATTAAAATTTATAGATTCAAAATTGCATAATTATAATTTGATCAATTTCATATTTAAAACAATAAATCGGTATAATTCAAACGGAAAGGTTCAAAAATAAACATAATATTTCGTCCAAAAAATATTGTTTTAAGCGGTGTTATTTTAAATAATTATCTGACCTTTCAAATTGATACTAACTTTTTACTATAATTTGTATTCTATTTGACCAAAATAGTTTTAACAATACGAAAGATGTGTGCAAACATTTAATGTTTTAAGTGACCAAAGACTATTTTACGACTTCGAAAACAGGTAGTATAGTTCGTTTTTCAATGTACTATAATAATATGAGACCAAGTAATTAAAAAATAATTGAATGATTGTCGGAAACAAAATTTCCTCTTAATTTCGCTCCACCCTTGCTTTTCTTAGTTCCTGGTGACAAATCTTGGTTCTTTGTACCTGCGCAGAGGAAGTGAAACTTCTTATCTAGATTCTAGACTAGATGATTTCTTAAAATATCTGTAACAAGAACATTGAAGGTAGGGGAGCAAGATGGCTTCTCTGCTACCAATTTCGAGTTTGCGTAGCGGATCCCGAAGTCACATGACCGGGATTCGCGTAACCTCGGCGAGGCTGTCGACCAATCGGCTGGCAGTCCGCGTGTAAAATCAATAGGGCGCGAGGCATCGTGACGTCACTTGGGAGAAACGATCGACCAATGCGTTGCGGGCGGCGCCGGCCAATTCCTTTTCTTGCAATCAATAAAGAAGTTATCAGCGATGAAGAAAGAAGGAAAAATTGTGGTACCAACATTAAAAAAACGGTTTCCCCTTTGCGTAGACAATGACGTAATTGGGGAAAAAATTAATGTCTCTTGTTATGCGCCACCTACGTCTCTTCATGCTGATATGTATACGCTATACCTGATAGTCAATACGAAGTCAGAATTTTCTTTTACGGCATGCCGTGCTGATAAGAGTAAAAACGAGAAGGCTTTCTCGAAAACCTGAATGGAATATAGAGATATTATCAGCCATATATTTTTATAATCTTTGAAATCTAATCATTGACGCCGATCTCTGCGAACGATAATGGTAAAAGAGCTCTTATGTACCTGGGGATGATTCCCCGATTTGGAAACAAATCATCTTTACCCTGTCATTTAATTATATTCAAATTGTCATTCATTTCCATCAGGAGACGTGACACCAACTACGATAGGTTTCATCCTGGTCTTTCCATTCCTATGAGTCCCGTATTTGAATTACGGGTGGACGGTATCATGTCTTGAGACGCTATGAAATGCAATCATGAAAAATTGTATTTAGTGAAACCATCTGATGAATAAATTAATGAGGAAAGGGAAAATTTGATAAATAATCAAGAAAATGAAAAGGAAAAGCAATCAATCATTTACCATCAAGGATTCTTGATCTAAGGATGTTCTATCTTCTAAGATGTTCCAGATGTTTGTACCTTTAGAAACAGATTTACATTCCTATGTTGATACATAGGTATGACAAATTGTAATTCCAATACCCTAATATGATCAATGAACCAAGGATAAAAATCCATCAGATAATCTATAAGGAAATTCAAAATCAGAATTTTTTTTAAACATTCAATAACAATTAAGAACCTTATTGAAAAACTTATAAGCAAAAATACAAAAAAGTAGAATCAAAGAATCCAAAATTAGCAACCCATGTTTCATCGAACCATGTGCAACCATGTGCAATTCAGAAAATGAATGGAAGGTTATCATTCTTGGTATATCTAAACGACAAGTATTCAAGGAACCTTATCCAACATTATCATCGTCGGAATCAAGATCAAAAGTCTCGTTAGAGCAATTAAAAACCAATCAAGAAGCTTAAAGCATAATCGATATTCAGTGACACATCAAACTACAACTAATCAAGCATCATAATCCAATATTAGCATCTACTGTTAGACTAATCTCAAGATTTTGGCTTCGTTACCTCAAATCATAACAAAAAGGTATCGCAAATCAAAATCAATATTCTTATTATCATCGAAAGAATTTGTTTACACAGTACAAACAAATGCTTGAAGTTGTTACACTTTAAAATTAGTTTAAATTAAGTTCGGAAAAGTTTGGTTTTATTTACGCAAAATTTGCCTTAATTTAAAATTTCATTATCTGACATTTACAATTTATTTTAATGTTTAAAGTTGTTGGCTTCCCGGCAAATACAGACACCTAAGTTGGTGTAAAAAATACTTAATTTAGCATAAGTTGTTTGGATTTTATCTAGTTTCGTTGTGAAAATTGATTTCCGCATCTAGTTTCATAAATAGAATTGAAGATCAAATAGGAAATAATAATAAATAAATAATAAATAATAATAATAATGTTTTAATTACGCAATTTATAATCATATGTCTCAAATTCAGACGAATATTTAAAATCAAATGAATTTTGCTTAAACCGCGACATAGTTTACTAAATGTAATACCAAAAATTTGAATTTGTAGGCATTATTTTTAACTTTGTGATACAAAACTCCTGTACTTGTTACAAAAATCCATAATCAAGACAAATATCAGAATTCGGAATACTGAATTATGTTTCTTCCCATAGAAACGCCTCAAGCTTATTTATAACAAATTTTGATAATAACGCTGGAAACAGTTGAAAATTATCTCCTGAAATGTATGTATAGTTAATTTAAAGAACTGAATCCAAAATTTAAATCTTTGAAAATAAACATATTTTTCTCTATCGATTAAAAACCGATCAATGAACTTTATTTAAAAAATAATAACACTCTTGTAATAAGCGACAGTAAATTATTAGAACCGTATTAATACCTTTTTCGGAAACAAAAATAAAAATCCCGAAAATTTTGTTGCGTGACATTACAAATAAATTACAAGTAAAGCTACTTAAACTTTTTACAGTGCTTTCAGGCAAACATTTTTCATTTGTATCATTTTTTATCTAGATCAAATTTGTGATCTAGTTCGAATTTTTGTAACATGTATAAATAATTTTGTTTTAAATTATTTTCCATAAATTTAAACATTTCAAACTTATTTCGTCTTTTCTTGCATGGAAAGATTTTCTAATGTTTGTTGCATTTAAAATAAAAAGCTTAAACCTTACATTTTTTTAAATCCGCGAATACATCAAGATTTAAGTTTCGAATACATGAAAAATAAAAAAGATATGAATCTATTTAGTTGTAAAGGAGAATTATTCAGTACAAACTGCTTTTACTTCAAAAGGTAATGACTTATTATATATTTAACTTCGAGTGGAACTTTTTGTAATTTTCTCTAAGATATTATATCTCGCTGGGAGAATCCAGTTTTCCTTTGAATCTAATCCGGAGGTTCCAATTTAATATTCTATCCAATTCATACTGAATTTTGCATTTGTCCCAAAGGCTTTCTGATATTCCATACCGAAAATTCTTTTGAATTAAAGAGGAATAGTTTTTTCAAATAATAAGAAAAAATGCGAATCAAAAAATTACTTAACATGATGACTTTTGCCAAAGAACTTTGAAACTTTTAGAGAAATTTTCTACATCAGAAGAAATTAACTGTTTGATGGATAATCCCCTCTGCCCTCGGGAATTGATTCAATTCCATGTTCATAGAAAGCATCGGAGAAAATGATCCTCTTTTAAACTTTAAAGCCGAATTTCTACACTTCCTTGTTAATTTCTTTTTAACTCGGAAACTGCGAAATTCTAAAGAATTCATAGCGAATTCCAAAGAATTCTATATTAATTGCGCAACAAGTTTGAAAATTCATCTCCGACAAAATATTCCGGAATAGAAAATGAAAGGCTGATCTTCGTTAAATATGGCGGTTATGTTTTATATCTGTAGCCCCCCCCCCCCCCGCACACATGCACACACACACACAAGGAAATTTGGAAAAAGCTTTGGCGATACTTCTCCTCCTGGAAAAGGGTTTGGTAATTGACCCGGGGAGGAATGTGACAATCCCTTTTTGCCCTCCTGCATATAATCCTGCGATTCCTGTTGACGAAATGAGGCTAGGAACTCCTCATCTCTCCGGAAGTCAAAAATATGCCGGAAGAGAAATTTAAATTCCGGCAGAAAATGGAGGAAGAGAAAACTAAAATCTGGCAAAATATGCAGGAAGAGAATACCCAGCGATTTAAAAATTAAAATTTATTAATTATCACTAAAAAATCCTAATGAACCAATTTTGACCTTCCTGGGCTGATTTTGAAATATTGAAAAAGTTCCTTAGTGAACTTTGGCTTATATTGCAAATACTATGCAGACGGTTTTAGCATTTTTGCATTTAATTTGACTGAAGTACCTTCCTCAAATTATTCCCTGTACTTCCCACGTTCTTCCGTGGAATCAGACGAGCTTCGCGTTTTTACGTGTTCACAAAGTGCAAGGAGGGGGCGTAAAAGGAGAAGGTGGTGAGGTCAGATCGTGGGTCAACCGAAGAGGTGAAAGGATGATCGAGAGAGTGAGCTTCACAAGAGGAGTGTTCATCTGCTGACCAATCGAGTATAAATGCTTACAAGCTACTTTATCGCAAAATGAGTACCTAATGAGATGAGTTCCTACGTCATGAGGACATGCTTTAATTTGCCTAACCTTGCATTCTCACAACGCTTTAAATTTCCTATTTGATCTTCAATTCTATTTATGAAACTAGATGCGGAAATCAATTTTCGCAACGAAACTAGATAAAATCCAAACAACTTATGCTAAATTAAGTATTTTTTATACCAACTTAGGTGTCTGTATTTGTCGGGAAGCCAACAATTTTGGAATTTAAACGAATTTTTGAAATAAAAGGAATTTTTAATCATTCATTACATCGCTCCAAATAAAAATTTGGTAATGGTATTATAAAAGGAAAAACCTTTCATAAATTATAAGTTATATAAGTTATATTATTTAAAAATACGAAGTGTCTCGTCGTCCCGAAATTCGTGATGAGCAGTCAAATATTATTTTTCTTCCCTAGGGTAGAAAACTCGATTTTCGACACACTCCACAGGCATCGAAAGTCGAATTTTCGATTGAGGTATGATGAGGAATAAATTACTAACACGAATATTATATCCGGGTGACCATTAATATTCAAAGACCAGAATTCTAATCATGTAACATTTTTAACATAGAATGCCTTGATCGTTCTGAACACCCTGGGAGTACTCCAAGGTGAAATCCCTTTTTCGCCCTTTTTATAGTGGACCTTGAAGAGAATATGAGGAATCATGGGGCAGAAGGTATTGCGATTGATCACCTAATTGTTATTATTTTATTGGACTACGCAGACTGCGGATTTACAGTTTAAAATAAAATTAATAGAGCAATACTGTAAAAAAAACTTATTAGTGGTTAATAGAACAAAATCGAAAATCTTAGTTTTTCACAAGAGCTGTTTAGGAGACTATACTTTCTATTTTTAGGGTGAGCAAATTGAAATAGTTGACAAGTTCGTCTACATAGGTTACTACCTTTTCGCAGTCTGGAATATTCATTAAGGAGGCAGATAGGAAAATTAGCTCAGCCAATGTTGCAAACGGGGCTGTCCTTAGATTCCTGTATTTTGTTAATTTAGACTCCTGGAAAACAAAGAGAGTGTAAACTTCTTTCTTTAAAAGGATTTTGAATCTTCCTTTATGTATGTCAAACTATGCGTTACGACTAGTAACGAAAAGACTAAAACAGGCCTACGATATCTTTAAGCTGGCGCTGCGCTGCATAGTGGGGTGAAATTGGAAAACGAGGTTCAAAATGACATTTAGAACGTAATTATGCACAGATTTTTTTTTTTTTTTTAATTCAGAACTAAATTTTTCAGAAAATGGTGAGAGTAGATTTTTTATTGTTTTGTTTATATAATTGTTATGTTAATGCAAACAGCGAAAAAAATGTCGATTTTTTTAATTTCATTTTTTATCTTCTAGAAAAAATTTTTCTTATACTTCTCGTCCCTTGTGTTTAATGCACAGAAGTATGAGAAAGACAAAAAAATTGTTAACTTGCAAAGTTAATTGTTATAAACAAATTGTATTAACAAATGATCGACATTAGGGGTTATTCGTCTTCAAAGTATATTTCTGCTCTGAAATCGCTTGCCTTCATCGTCAAGATGATACGTGGCCATTGAAATTTAATATTGAATGTTATTTGTTTATTTTATAAACAAAATATATAAACAAATGCACATTTTGGGCGTTTCTAGGCGAAAAGAAACCGTTTTTTCTTTCGAACTTGTTGCAATTATATTGCCAATGATGTTTTCTGAAAAAATTTTTGCCACTCATAAATATTTTTTATTTTATAAACAAATTATATAAACAAATGCACATTTTGGGCGTTTTTAGGCGAAAAGAAACCGTTTTTTCTTTCGACCTTCTTGCAATCATATTGCCAATGATGTTTCTTCAAAAATTTTTTGCTACTCATCAATATTTGCTTATTTTATAAACAAATTATATAAACAAATGCACATTTCGGGTGTTTTCAAGCGAAAGAAATCGTTTTTTTTCGACATTGCTGAAAGTATATTGCCAATGATGTTTTTCTAAAAAAATTTTGCCACCCATCAATATTTGTTTATTTAATAAACAAATTATATAAACAAATGCACGTCTTGAGCGTTTTTAAGCAAAAAGAAATCGATCTTTCTTCTGACATTGCTGAAATTATATCGCTAATGACGTTTTCTGAAAAAAAGTTTGCAACCCATCATTATTTGTTCATTTTATAAACAAATGCGCATTTTAGGAGTTTTTAAGCGAAAAGAATTCGTTTTTTCCTCTGACCTTGCTGAAATTATATTTTCAATTATGGTTTCTACAAAAAATTGATATGCATTAATATTTGCTTATTTTATAAACAAATTATACAAAAAATGAACATTTTAGGCGTTTACCTAATTTGTTTTTAAAATAAACAAATAGTGAGGCATGACAATATTTCATCTAGATAATTCATTGTCAATATAGTTTAAACAATAATAAAAGAAAAACGATTTCTTTCTGCTTGGCAACATTGTTCGATAGAACATCATTGGCCATATAACTGCAACAACATCAGAAGAAAAAACGATATTTTTTCGCTTAAAAACTCCTTATATGTGAATTTATTTATATAATTTGTTTATAAAATAAGTGAACATTAATGAATGGCGAAATTTTTTCAGAAAACATCATTGGCAATATAATTTCAGCAAGGTCAGGAGAAAAAACGACTTATTTTCGTTTAAAAACGCTGAAAATTTACATTTGTTCATATAATTTGTTTATAAAGTAAACAAATATTGATGGGTGGTAACAAAATTTCCAGAAAACATTATTGGCAATATAATATTAGCAAGGTCAGAAGAAAAAACGGTTTATTTTCGCTAAAAATCGCCCAAAATGTGCATTTGTTTACATAATTTGTTTATAAAATGAACAAATATTGATGGGCGGTGAGAATTTGTTGACAAAATATCATTGGCAATATAATTTCAGCAAGGTCAGAGGAAAAAACGACTTCTTTTCGCTTAAAAACGCTGAAAATGTACATTTGTTTATATAATTTGTTTATAACGTTAACAAATATTGTAGGTGGCAACACAATTTTCAGAAAACATTATTGGCAATATAATGTTCGCAAGATCAGATGAGAAAACGGTTTATTTTCGCTTAAAATCGCCCAAAATGTGCATTTGTTTATATACTTTGTTTATAAAATAAACAATATTGATGAGTTGCAAAATTTGTCTTAGAAAACATCATTTGCATAATAATTTCAGCAACGTAAGAAGAAAAAACGATTACTTTTCGCTTAAAAACGCCCAAAATGTGTATTTGTTTATATAATTTGCTTATAAAATAAACAAATATTGATGAGTGGCAAAATTTTTTTCAGAAAACATCATTGGCAATATTATCAAGAAGGTCGAAAGAAAAAACGGTTTCTTTTCGCCTAAAAACGCCCAAAATGTGCATTTGTTTATATAATTTGTTTATAAAATAAAAAATATTTATGAGTGGCAAAATTTTTTTCAGAAAACATCATTGGCAATATAATTGCAACAAGTTCGAAAGAAAAAACGGTTTCTTTTCGCCTAGAAACGCCCAAAATGTGCATTTGTTTATATATTTTGTTTATAAAATAAACAAATAACATTCAATATTAAATTTCAATGGCCACGTATCATGTTAACGATGAAGGCAAGCGATTTCAGAGCAGAAATATACTTTGAAGACGAATAACCCCTAATATCAATAATTTGTTAATACAATTTGTTTATAACAATTAACTTTGCAAGTTAACAATTTTTTTATCTTTCTCATATCCCTGTGCATTAAAAACAAGGGACGAGAAGTATAAGCAAAATTTTGCCTAGACATTTTTTTCGCTGTTTGCATTAACATAACAATTAAATAAACAAAAAAAGAAAAAATCTACTCTCACCATTTTCTGGAAAATTTAGTTCTGAATTTTTCAAACAAAAAAAAATCTAAAATCGGTGCATAATTACGTTCTAAATGTCATTTTGAACCTCGTTTTCCAATTTCACCCCACTGTGCGCTGGGTTGGTACGAAAAGTTGTTGGATACTAAAGATGTGAGATACCCAAAACTCTGTCTAAAAAAAATCAATTTTCTAAGTATTACTGGGTACTACAATTGAAGGATTTTTTATCTTTAATTCGGAACACCTATGGCCTCACTTAAATACTGAAACTCTAAAACAAAACCAATAGCAGATTCTTTTAAATTGTACTGACTACTCAAGGTGTTCTGATTGCGATAAATTGCTTAAAACAAAATTCGCAACAAAATTTATTTCCGATCATACAGCCCTATTTGATAGTCAGGAAGCCCCATTATATCTCTAACTTGGTTGCTTAGATTAGACTATTTGGTTCTACCAGAGGTTCTATTCGTCATGGCATCGATAGATTTATTTTCGACCCCGCAAGGATCTGTCCTATTTGCAATTTCAGAGTGAGGGAGAACCTTTATAGGGCTCTCATCTTTCAGCAGCCTGCGGGCATCTTAAGTCTTCTTAACTCATGCTCTGTGTGTGAACTTCATAAACTTGCGATATTAGTTATAAGAATTTTACAAATTAGATTGTTTCTTTTAGAATCCTAATATATAAACTGTATTAGCTTAGGAGCTGCTGCCTTCTCTCTACGAATACGATGAGGAATATATATATTTATTCTTCGGGCACCGATCTTATTTATACGTCATTCTCGTGTGTTTCTTTTTCATTTGTAATGGCTTCTTGGCCATAAATCAAATTATTTATAATAAATAAAATAAATAAAGTATAGAATATTTTATAAACGGAATAAAACAATTTCAAATTGATTTCTATGTTTTCCCTGACCTACGGCCACCCTGCATTTTGGTAAAAAAGTACAAAAATTTGTAACGCTAAAATGTAAACCAAAAGTTATATCAGGGTACCTATTAAAAGGTTGTAATGAAAATTTAGTGTCTAATATATCTTTTGGTTTAAATTTTAACGTTACAGATTTTTGTACTTTTTTTACCAAAGAGAACTCAAGACCATGTTTTTATTATTGTCTTATCTGACTTCTTTCTAACGACTACCTACATTTATTGTCATTTGATGTTAGTTACTTTGATATATCAATTCTTTTACTTCATTTTACTTTAACTGAATATAACTGCTATTTTTGGATAATTGATATTAAATATTCGATGCAAATTAAAGTGGAAACTAAATACATTTAAGAGTGATGCGTTTACTTAACTGACGGTTGACAGTTTTCAATTAAACGAACGAAGAAGACATTTATAATTGCTCACATTGATGAATAATTTCCACGATTCCTGGTATCAGATGACTAAATTTAAATAGGATTGAGGTCGAGAAACATGAAAAATATATAGTTGGCTCTTATGCAATATGGTTTTGGAAATTCAGCAATTTTTTACATTCTCATCAGAGAAGGTATTAGATTTGTGTAAAATTTGACCCCTCCCCCAATTTTTGTCCAATGTCCACGTTTTGAGACCCTCTGAACCCGAAAATGTATGTATGTATGTCTGTATGTCTGTCTGTGAGCACAATAACTTTTGAAAAAATTATTCTATTAGACTGGCCTTTGGTACACTCTTTTAGTGTCAAAAACTGAAAGTCAAGTTCGTTAGCCAGCCATTTGGGATAAAAATTCAAAAAGTGAGCACATTTTGAAAAATTTTGAGAACACTTTTTTTTAATATTTAAAAATTCTATAGACGGTTATTAATAGTACTCAAAAAGGAGAACAAAACACTTTTTTTTTAGTATTTAAAAATTCTATAGACGGATATTATTAGTACTCAAAAAGGCGAACAAAATATTCTTATGACTTTTTTTGATAGAAGAAAAATTACCGGAGTTATAGCATTTACAAAATTCCAAAAAACAAACGAAAATGAACATTTTAAACCAAACACCGCACGATATGAAAAAACGTCAAAGCAAGAAAAACGTTGAATTTTGAACACCCTACAAGATTATCGCAACAACTTTTTGAATTTTCTTTAAAAATCGAAAATTCAAATTTTGACGGCACAAAAAATAATGAAAAATCAAAAATTCAAATTTGCGGTCAAACTATACAAGATACGAAAAAGGTGAATCGTCACAAATTTTATATTAAAAAAAAAGATCTACAAAGGACCCCGCACAAAATACCAAGAAAAAAACGTTCAGTCGTTCGAGGTTAAACTGCCTGGAATGTATTCTTTAAGGTGTCCCAAATAAAAGTTCTTATGTGCACTAGGTCCCAAAAGTCCTTAGGTTTCGAATTACAGGCACTTGAAGGTCATAAATTGATGATCATTATATTATATGATTGTCAAATTTCTGAGCGCTATACTGACTTGATATGTGCCTGTAACTCGAAACTTAAGGACTTTTGGGACCTAGTGCACATAAGAACTTTTATTCGGGACACCTTAAAGAATACATTCCAGGCAGTTCAACCTCAAACGACTGAACGTTTTTTTCTTTGTATTTTGTGCGGGGTCCTTTGTAATTAATCACTTTTTGATAGAACGCTTAGTTTTTGTTTTATTCGGAAATAACTGCATCAAAAATAGAAAAATTGAATTTTTAGACAAACGACACAAGCTACGAAAAAAATATTAAAACAAAAGTTGTTCAGCCAAAAAATAGCTACAAATTTGTTATTAATTATTTTTTGATAGGATGCGTGGTTTTTGTTTCATTCGTAAAAAACAATATTAAAAAATAAAAAATTTATTTTTTAGACAAACGACACAAACTATGAAAAAAATTACTTAACACAAGTTGCCTATCCAAAAAAGAGCTACAAATTTGTCATGAATACTTTTTTGATAGAACGCGTCGTTTTTGTTCTAATCGTAAAAACTAGCATTAAAGATAAAAAAAATTAAATTTTTTCGAAAACGACACAAGGTACGTAAAAAAATTAATAGGTATTAAAAGGTGGTCACCCAAAAAGGATCGACAAATTTTTTATTAATCATTTTTAGGTAGAATAAGTAGATTTTCTTTCAATCGTAAAAAAACAAGATTAAAAATTAAAATTTTGGAAAATCGACACAAGAGATGAAAAACATGAAAAAACAAAAGTTGTTCAACCAAAAAATCTACAAATTTTTTATAAACTCTTGTTATAAAAATAAAAAATTAACTTTTTGGAAAAAGAACACAAGCTACAATAACAGTTTATTTAACAAAAATTTTCGCCTAAATTATATATCTACAAAATTGCTCAAAACCACTTTACGCTAGGATGCGTCTTTTTAGTTTGAATCGTAAAAAATAACATTGAAAATAAAAAAATAAAATTTATGGAAAAAACGACAAAAAATGGAATAAAATGTTTAATAACAAAACTGTTTTTTTATTATAGGATGCGCACTTTTTTAAAATTATAAAAGCAAGACAATGAAAATACATATGTTTCAATACCAATGCATATTATGAATTGTAATAATATAAATTTAATTATATTATACATTTTGCTCACATTTTGGACAAAATCGAGTGCGAAGCACGAGATACGTGATGAGAATGTGTTCGTTAAAGCCGCAGAAGCTTTAACAAAAGAGAATTCACAATCACTAAATTACAGTTGTCGATACTTTGACCTTTAATTTTAAAAGGTCTGTGCACAAATGTGGAAGAAATACAATGACCGAACGCGTAGCGCGAGGTAAATACATTATCGAGCGCGAAGCGCGAGAACCAACAGTCGCACGCCCAAGACGTGCTCAAACTTGCGAGTTTGCTTCTTCCTTATCTACAATCTTCGTGTTGTAGAAAAATGTTTCTTAAACATCGAAAACCGATAATATAATATTATTCCTGTTTATCCTACCTATAGATGCCAGCACACAGTGGAGAGGTATCGATTCTTTGTTAGAAATTGCACTATAAGACTCTCCTTAGAAAAATAACCAGCTTTTCTCTTAAGATTTTCCTTCATCTTCAAGAAATACCAGTTACCGGAGAACAAGATAAGAAAAGCTTATCCAAACTCCCTCCTCCCCGTAAATTATGCTTAACATCATAAAAGAGATCGTGCAGATTTTTTAGTTCTCATTTGATGAGAAACTCTACGGAATTTTTTCTTCTTTTAATGAATAAGATATTTATAAAAAAGAAATATTTTTTTCAAGCTGAACTACGTTGAAATCTCGAGTAAACTTCTCTCAGAAGTGAAATATTGTAAAAAGAAAGATTGCAGTTCTCAATTTAAAACTTGTGTACAAGAAAAGCATAAATAAATTTATGTTTCATGTTTAAAATTGGCTTTAGAAGATTTTTAGTTAATTTATTAGCAAGAGTAAATAAATTATCACTTATCTAACTATTTAAGTGAAGCTTAAGAGCTATACCAAAATTATTTAATGTTTTAAAACTGAAAAAAATTAAAAATTTAGAATTCAGTTCTTTGAAACAGAAGCTTCTGTTGCCTGGCCACATTTCGACCTTTACTACTGCCTCCGAGCTATAAAAATGAACTCGGAAAATGGATGACTCAAAATGTTGAGCAATCACACACTTATACATAAAAAAAATTTCTTTTAAGGTTTTAAAAAAAAATATTTTTTGTCTGAACTAATACTTAGAAGATGTGTTTATTCTTGATATGTTATATCTAATATGACGAACGAGCGTTCTGGTATTTTATTTTCTAAACCATTTTCTCCAAAAACGTAACTTTAGTCACAAACATTGATTTATTTCTCCACAAGTATCCTGACGTTTTTAAGGCAATATTTATTTACTTATTTTATTTTTAAAAAGTCTTTTTCTTCCGTAAAACATTGGAAAATGAAATACTTCTCCCGCTCAATTATTAAAATCAGAGATCCAAACGAAATTAAGGGGTATTTTTTTATTTTTGTCAATTATTTATGTAAATTTAAGACAATCTAAAAACAATGCTAAGTACAAAAAAGTACTCACACTAATGCCGCTACGGAATTGCAATGTCCACATTGTGTTTCGTCCCAATTTTATGTCGAAAGAAACGAACAGGAACGTAACGAAAGTTTCGTTACGTTTCTTTTCGTTCTTTTCTATATAAAACATACAATTTTTATACTAACCTGAATTTTCAGCTAAACTATTTTAAATTTGTAGAAATAAATGACAAATATAAAAAATGCCCCTTAATTTCGTTTGGATCCCTAATTAAAATTGTATTACATTGAGGACATTTTATTATCATTTTTATTTTCTAAGGGGTCTTAAATTCCTAGACTAAGATGCACTTGTAAATTTGATGGAAACGGTTTTTGAACTCAACCAATCCTCCCAAAAGACCCATAAAAATGTTTCTGAAGATAGAAACTACCTGATGGTACGTCACGTAAAACGTAAAAGCCTGCTTCCTACAAGAGTTACGTTAATTATAGAAATTGCGATGGTGGATAGAGATTCCCCAAGGTATGCCGGTGGTAGCCTTACAAGATAAATATCAAAAAATGTTCTGATAATATTATACTAAGAATCTCTTGAAAATCAATGTCCATTTTTTATTAATTCTTATCACATTATTAAATAATTATTGGTTCAATCATTTTGATCATATTAATCAACAGCTTTTTAAAATGCAATTATTTATACTTTAAACACTGATCAATCTCAAAAAAATTACTCTACTGAAAAATTGGGCTAATATATTCACGTATCAATAATATTATACATTTTTAAATTAAAAATAGACTCACATGTAAATCCAATGATTCAAGATTACATTTTTAAGCAATTTTATGAAGAAATCTCACTAATTTACGACGAAGAATATAAATTTCAAAATACTTTTTTTAGTATTATTTTTCATTAAATATTTTTCAAATTCATCTATAAATTTAAAGAAGTCAGGTAAAGAATTTAATTTTGAATTTGTTCAATAAATAATCATTTCTAATTTTAAGCTCCGTTTTATCATTTTTTGCGTAATAAATTAAAAAATTAAAACTTTTCAAAGTTTGAAAATTTAAGACACAAGTTTAAAAAAAAATCTATTGAGTTCATAAGAGGAAGAGTATGTATAATTGTAAAATTAAAAAAAAACCGAGGTGCACCGGTAAGGCAGAAAATTTAAGTGTAATTCTTGCATTTAGTTTATTTAGTAAGGTACCTTGTTTTATAGAGTTTTTAGTCAAATCTAAAGAAATTGAACTAGAACAATTTTCATATTTTGTTAGTGTATTAAATTTTCAAAACGTTCGTGATGCGGCAACATTATTAATTATAAACAAATTATTATTTTGCTAATCACTCCCCAACGAAAATACCGAAGGTTTTGCCAAATGTTGTTTCTGCTTTTTTCCATTGAGAAGAAACTATTGTATGCTTTGCAAAACTAAATGCATAACGCAAATTATCGTTTTTTAAATTATTGTTAAATTTTTTGCAATTCGACTTCTAAAATTCCAGCGAAAATTATGAAGGTTGCGATTTTGGGTAGCAAATGTTAGAAATGTCGAGATCTGAAAATTATCAAATTTGCAAAACGTTGCTCGGCTGGCAATAATATTAAAATTGCAATTAAACAAATTAGTTACTTTTGTAAACTAGCTAAAAATTACAAACATTTTGAAAATCGTACTGAGTGATAAACAACTTATTACCAACGTTATATAACATTTTCAACCTGTTTACAGCTTGGCAACATTATTAATTATAAACAAATTATTATTTTGTTTATCACTCCCCAGCGAAAATACCGAATGTTTTGCAAAATATTATTTCTGCTTCTTTCCATTGAAAAAAGACTATTATATGATTTGCAAAACTGTATGCATAATGCAAATTATCGTTTTTTAATTAATGTTGCATTTTTTGCAATTCGACTCATAAAATTCCTGCGAGAATTGCAAATGTTGAGTTTTCGGGTAGCAAATGTTGGAAATGTCGAAATCTAAAAAAATATTAAATTTTCAAAACGTTGCCCGACCGGCAACAATATTAAAATTGTAATTAAACAAATTAGGTACTTTGTTAAATTAGCCAAAAAATACAAACATTTCGCAAATCGTACTGAGTTTACTACGTAATGATAAACAAACTTATATTTTTTAAAGTTATTCCCCAGATTAAATTCTCAAGGTGTTACTCGATTTTTATGTCTAATTCTACTGGTCTATACAAGCCAGAGACGAATCAAAGGATAGCTATAGGCGAGTCGTAGGCGAGTTGGAGGCGAGCAGAAGACGAGCCGGAATCGAACCCGAAGATGAGCCGATGGCAAGTACTGTAAACTTCACAAGAATTGCAACTGTCTACTTTCAGCACCTGTTCCACACTATTTTTTGTAACAAATGCAGGAAATTTTTGATTTGAGAAACAATAATAAAAAATTTTCGGAAATTTATGGTAATTTTTGGAAATTAATGGTAAAATTACCGGAAATTTTCGTTTAATTTTGTAAATTAAAGAAAATTTCAAGAAATTTAAGGTATCCAAAGCTTGTTGGAAAAAATAAAAAAATTTCCGGAAATTTATGGAAAATTACTAAATATCCAAAATTTCCGGAAATTTATGGAAAATTGCCAAAGGACCCCGCACCAAATACATGGTAAAAAGGGTTCCGGTGGAATTTTCAAAGTTTTTGATATTTTTTAGTTTATGCTCTCCCGATCAAAAATATCCTTATGGCAAAAACTCAAATTATGAACAGTTTTTGCACTACGACGATTTAAAAGTTAGATTTGGGTACATATTTTTACCTGTGGAGTGGAATATATCGAAGACTTTTTTTCACCCTTTGCATTGCTCTCGTGCAAGTTTATTTAGAAAAAGAATTGCACGGACGAACAATGCGATGTAATCGCGTTGGAAGTGATAAGCACTAAGCGTTCGGACGGTGCGCTAAGCGCTTAGGCAACGCACAAAGCGTTCATATAATTGCATGTTGTTGAGCTTCAAACGTGAAATTCGATTTCTATTATCAAGAGGCGTTTGGTTGTCTGAATCGGTGATACAAATAGCTAATTCACAAACGCATGACAAACGCTACTTGCGATTGAAAGATTGCATCCCAAGTTCGTCGCAAAGCGCTTAAGTTGAATGGCCAGACAAAAGAATCGATACCCAGCGTTGCAATTGGGCACTGATCAACCAGTTTATGGCAAGCACACTAAAGTACCTTTTACAGAATTCTCCTTTCTTGCCAACGCTTCCATCCTACCTTCAAGGCTAAGCGTTTAAGAAAAGCACTCAGACAACATAATAAACTCCCAGCTTTGCTGTCTGGCTTTGATTCGCCAGTATAAGTGAAGCAGTCTAAAACACTTTATAAGGAATGCTTATCTCGTTCCAACGCTCCGACTTTAACTTCAACGCTAAGCGTAAAAGGTAAGTATGTACGTAGATCACAAAATCAACCCCCAGAGGTAATTCATCGGTAATTTATGGTGATTTATCAGTCATTTATGGTAACTTAGCACTTCGATTTTATCCAACCACTATTCACTATTCACAATCAGACTCTCAAGCGTCAAATCATAATGAAGAGAGGTTATGATTCCGGCAGTCCTGGAAAGTAATTCTGAATCGAAATGCGCAAGCGCAGCAGCTAGAAAAAGTCTTGTTATAACTGCTTTTTACCCCGGTTTTGGAATTGGTCAATTCCCGCACGCAATACATGCCCCGAAAAACGAAAATTTCGTGCGTGCGTTACAAAAATAAAGCTTTGTACCATACATTTCATGGATTTGGTGCCCTTATTTTTCTCTCAGCATATGACGAAGTAAAGTTAGCTCGTGCTGAAGTGAAAATGTCTAATTCATAACCATTTTAAAAAATTCGAAGTCGAACAAAAGTTTTTCTTAATAATTATTTTATTGATTAAATAAACTAACTGTCTACTATTGCAGAATTTTTTATAAGACTAACCCATTTCCAGCTCATCAAATTTCATATATTACTATCCTTCGTTGGGAGCCTGTCTCTATTATGGAAAATATTTGTTTTCCGTTTTAAAAACCTAATTAAATTAATGTCTCAAATAACTGGCACTTTTTTGCCTGTGAAATATGCAAAATAATAAAAATAAAGCGAGAAAAATTTATAGCTAAGCCTGCAATTCATGTAGACTTAGGAGAGTTTTTAAACATGGATATATATATAACGCAACTGACTCTACTCTTCTATAATTACTCTCGTAATTATCGCGACTAACAACAAGGATAATAACCTATAATTAGGCTGAATTAATTGGAGTTTGATTACAAAAAGATTTCCTTTTTCTTTCTACCATAAAAACAAAATATTTAATAAATACTTAATGAAGCTCAACATATTTTTACAATTTATTCTGACTGAACTGGCCAACTATTTTGATCTAAAAATATTTCAGAAGAATTCTAAAAGACTTTTAAAACGTTGACATGCTACCCTAGTTTTATTTCTTAATATAGTCAAAGAGTTTGACTTTCTTCCTTTCAGAGAAAACCAATATACATATATACACTGTTAAAAATGTTTGGGACTCTACAACACTTCTACAGTACAGGCGTATGGTAAAATTGCCAACACGGTACTGGAATGACGAAATTGCAATACATGTATTGTAAGTGTTGTAAACTGTGGAGTCACCGTCGAGCATTCGAATACATGTAGTGTAGAGCGAACTCTATCTCTATGAGATATTGTAAAATTCCAATACATGTGAGGTAGCACGCCAATACCATAGCACTTGGAAACTACAACATCATGTATTGTAGCGTTATCTTAAATTACGGAAATAACCTTCCAATACATTTATTGGAAGTTTCCAACAGGAATTTTTTACAGTGTATACATTCAAAGTGAGAAAATGCACTTATATGAACGCTATTTATCGATACATATTAGGAATATGTAAAAAATCATTTGTTCTTTCACTCGAAGAATGGAATTTTCAACTTATTAGAATGACAACTGAATAAGGTCTATGTGGTTTTTCCAAATATATGTTTATACAAAATAACAACTGTGATTTCAACTGAATCTAAGCAGATAATTAAGACATCGACTTGTATTAAATTTCGCATAAATATCTACAAAAATTTCATAATAATTAACTGCAGTGGGCCACCATCATGTGCCGTAACGTACGAAGCAATTATAGTATGATTGTATTCATTTTCACTGAAAACTTAAGTAATTTTTATTAATAATCTCAAGTGATTAACTCAATAACTTAGTTCAGCAAAATTCAAAATGATTTACATTTCTATTATTAAGTTGTAATATGGGCGGGGGATCCCTGGTGTCCAGGCTATAAAGCCTATTGTGCCACACTCGTGTTTAATCTCAAGGCAGTAGACTGAATCTGGGCACCTTCACCGAGTTTAGACCTCAGTGCATTTCGTTCTTTCCAATATTCCGGAAATACACTGAAATCTGTATTTAAGAAACCTGGGCTTACGGCGTTTCTAGAATTGATATCATTGGCAGTTTCGAGAGGAGGGGATCCGCGAGGCCATGAGACAGGCCGAGCTCAGTCAACCGTGAAAGAAAGTTTTGCTCGCCACAAAGTGCGCAGCGCGCGGGTACTCCGTGCGTATCTTACCTAATATTATTTATTCCTACTGGAAATAGTTGACGAGGCCCTGACTGTTCACGTTCGGAGTCCCCGGATTTATGGCGGAGGCCACTGCGAGCCATGCCTGCAACCGTGCATAAATGCAGGTTCCAGTGTATACCTCTTAGGTACCAGGTGTACCCCATCGCACAGTGGATGACGCGGACCTCTCCTTTGCATAGAAAAGTGAGCCTCACCCACTCTGCCGTCCGGTAGCCTCCTGTACCAGGCCGTGGTCCTAAACAACCTAGACGACAAATTCAGTGTACTGGCTTGATGTTTTATGCAGATGTATGTCTGTGTTCCTTACTCGAAATCGACCAGCGACCACCGAGCGACAGACCCCTCGACATGGAGCCCCGTCGCAAGGAGATCGCTCTCTTCTCCAAAGTGGAGCCCCTTCCCCCGGAGCCTCGGTAGAAGTACACAGAAAACTTTCCATTGGTACCGGCAAAGGGATCGATCCCCAGACATCCTGCTCGGAAGCTTCACGTGCTATCGCCTGAACCACCGAGGCTCTGTTAACAAGTATTACTAATGTATAGGTCCTAATTTAGAAAATCATAGTAGAAATTGGCGCAAATTTGGTTTTCATGGTGCAAACCACAGAAACCTAAAAAATCATGGTTTTTCACATTTATCTGGAGAACGATGCAGTTATATATTTGTTTACTTTATTTAATTTACAAAACACTTAAAAATCATTCGCTTTTCACTAAAGATTTCCGGGATAAACTTCTAAAAAGCGCTTATTTCCGATTAATTTTAAACTTCTGTGACCAATCACAAAGGTGCTTTACCGTTCCCCACGATACGTTGAAATGGGGTAGGGGTTCGGCCAACATTATTTTCGTGACCAGTAATGGGGGCGGAAAAGAAACCCTGTGACTGGTCACAGAAATAATATTGGTCAAACCCCTACCCCTGTGATTGGTCACAGAAGGTTCAAATTAATCGTAGATAAGCGCTTTTCGGAAGTTTATCCCGAAAATATTTAGTAAAAGGCGAAAGATTTTTACGTTTTTTGTAAATTAAATAAAGTAAAAAAATGTATGACTGTAGTGATCGGTCACAGGAATACAGACTTACACTCAAAAAAATGTCTGGTTAAATCTACCAGAATTCCGGTTAAATATGCCCTTACTATTTTTTCTGGTTAGACTAACCAGAATTATGGTTGAATGAACCAGAATTCCGTTTAAATGAACTAGAAATTCTGATCAAAATAATCAGAATTCTGATTACTTTAACCAGAAAAAATAGTAAGGCCATATTTAACCAGAATTCTGGTTGATCTAACTAGACATTTTTTGAGTGTACGTTTTCTGCAGGGGCTAGGCAGGAAGATATCATCTTTCTCATCAAATATCTCGAAAACTTAACTCGTACAAAAAAAATGAATAGAACATAAAATTTGTATTTTGACAAGTTTAAAAAAATTGTAAAACAAGTTTTAAGAAATCGTAGGTAAGCGCTATTCGGCATTTTATCCACAATTTGTTCAGAGCATAAACATTGTTCTTAATTGTTATACAATTTTTCAAATGTTAAAATTTCAAAATAATTTTTTATCATATTTATTACTATTTTAAACAATAAATATACAAATTTATTTTCCTTGTTATCACGATTAATAAAAAAGATCACATTTTTGAAAACTTTTAACGGGATTCCTGGTTCGAATTTGTATTTCCGATTAATTCCCGCCCGCTGTCATTCTCATGTCTTCATATAATATACTTCATTCGGCCTTTAAATACCGTCATAAATAAGGACTAAGCGCAGACTTAACCTTTAAATATTTCAGGATGAAGTTAAGACTAAATCAGGTGTAAAATAACCTTTTTATATGACAGTTCAATATTTGCCTCTGAAAGCTAGGGGAGTATTAATTAAGGAGCAGCGAGGGTAGCTGGTAAATTTCAGGGTGAATGGGGAAGAGAAGCTTTTCGCTAGTAAAGGTCAAATCTTATTTGATGACAACAAACCCTAATCCGATTAAGGCTGGCAGTACACAAGCTCTTTCTCTCTCAAACAGCTCCTCGAGTAATTGAAGAAAAGTGAATAAAAAGGGTAAAAGGTGCAGTCTTTAAAGAGAAAACTTCTCTCGAGAGAGTAGAAAGAGGAAAAAGATGTTTCCAAGATATATTGTGAAATTTCCTGAGATCCTTTGTTTTCTCTAATAAAGAGCAGTAAATACAGACTCAAGTTCTCCTATTCGTATAAGAGATATTTCAGTTGCATTAACAATATAAGTAGGAAATTTCCGAAGAATAATTATAACAAAAAATTTAATTTGTATTCTATGAACATTGCTATATTTCATAAAAAGACAGAATTTTGAATCTCATTAAATAACTAAAATTAAATTAATTAACTAAAAAAATTTTAAATTAAGAATATTAAGACTCAAATTTCAAAGCACAGAAGATTATAAAAATAATTAGTCTGAATATTTTTTTGAATTATTGCTGAAGAAACTCAGAAAAGGAGTTTCATTAAAAACGAAGAGGGTCGTTTTCAGGAGTTTTATAGTTTAGAAAAAATAATGATAAATAATAGAAAATATTAATAATAAACCTGGCTTTTTTTTGAATTGATAAAAATAATTAATCGAAACCACTTCTATTATTAAATTACATAACTTTTGTAATGCATCGCAATATTTTATAATTTACTTCCTGGAAGGAAGTCGTCTTGGCAAGAGAAGAACTAAAACGTTTGCACAGTAGAATAAATCTCTTGTAGTCAGACGCAGGGAAAGAGGAAGAAAAACAGACCAATTGTACTGTGCTTCAATGCATCTGACACAACTTCATTGAGCAGAATCCTTACAATTCAAAGTACAATGTTAAAAACATTCAAATATAAATTTAAAACAATCAATATTTGACGGATTCTATAGAAAACTTCTTCGCTTTATATCAATTAATTTTTGTCGAAGGTAAATAATATTTTTAATTTTATAAGGCTTCATAAATGTATACTTCTTTTAATCCTTTTTAATACTGCGACAAAAGGTACATAACTTAAATCAAAATTACCTTTTAAACAGTTTTTTCTAACTTACACAGGGTTTTCCAAAATTCAGGATCTAAAATTTCCATTGCTGGATTTTCTTTTCGCATTACAAAATTTAAAACCGTTTAATTTTTTTCTTTTAATTTTTTGTTATTCTTTGTCTAATTAAATGAATAAATGATAAATTTTGCGAAAAATACTACAACAAACTGCCTTCAATATTTTAAACTTTTTTAATAAAATAGTATACAAAATATTTCAAAAATTCCTTGTACAGACAAATTAAATGCAAATAATATAATTAAAAAACAAAAAAAACTCGCTTTTCATGTAAACAATATTTTTTTACATCTGTCCACCTTCGGCGGGCACATTCTTAACGCGCGCTTCGCTTGCAATATTGAGCGCAAATTATTAAATCTCGCGCTACGCGCTCGGATATTCATTCTCGGCGCTCGGCATACTTTTGTATCAAATAAGTATGCAGACTTGAATGCAACTTTAGGAAAAATATCTCTTTTAGATACCAGTTTATCTATGCATGTTTATTAGGGTGGTTCTTATTTATACTTGGTGGATTTTTTGTTCTCGAATTTCTCTGCTCTCATCCCCCAGTTTTGTTCGAATGCCCAAAAAAAAATCTGCAAATTTGACCAAAATCGGTTAATATTTAGGGGTCGCGCAAAGACCATGAAGTTTCCTATTGATTTAACATGGGAAAAAGTCAGCTTTTTGTAAATCTAATATTTAAACCTGATAATATGTTAGAAACAATTCCGTGTTTTAGTATATTGTTCAGAATTTGTCAAAGAATAAGAATCAATCATGAATTTTGAGGTTGAATAATTTAAAGCCACTCTTATGGGTCCCCAAAGAAAACCCCATCAGTGACAAATGTGAATTTTACGTAATGTTGCCGTTCATTGACGCTTTTTAAAAGATTTTTTTTGCTTAAATAATCATTGATCAGTAATTTAAGAATACCCAGTCATTTGTTAACTAATATTCAATTGTTTAAACAATTTAAATTTGTTTAAATATTTGTTTTTTCAGCTAACTCGCGAAATGAACGTATTTTCTAGACATTCTGAGTTATTTAATCAATAATAACAATAAAATAATTTGTTTAAATAATTCTACAATTATTTAAATAATACGTATTTGTTCAAGCATATATTGTACCTAAAAAAAAGAAGGAGAAACATTTTCTCACTAAATTTTCGACAAATTTTAATATTTTTAAGTACTAATTTGTTTATTATGAATACTCGTAGATGTTGGAACAAATTACAATTTTTTAGGCAATTTTTTTGTTGACATTTTTTGTTGCTATTTTTCGAAAGATTGACATATTTTTATGTTTTACTTTGCTTTTTAAGAATACTCTTAAATGTTTAAATAAATTAAAATTGCTTAAAAATTTTTTATTTGTTTCAAAATCCACGATTATTCATAATAAACAAATTAGTACTTAAAAATATTAAAGTTTGTCGAAAATTTAGTGAGATAAAATGTTTCTCCTGCTTTTTTTAGGTAAAATATATGATTGGACAAATACGTATTATTTAAATAATTGTAAAATTATTTGAACAAATTATTTTATTGTTATTATTGATTAAATAACTCATAAAGTCTATAAAATACGTTCATTTAGCGAGTTGACTGAAAAAAAATATTTAAACAAATTAAAATTGTTTAAACAATTGAATATTAGTTCAAAAATGACTGGGTATTCTTAAATTACTGATCAATGATTCTTTATGTAACAAAAACTTTTAAAAAGCGTCAATAAACCGTAATATTACGTAAAATTCACATTTGTCACTTATGGGGTTTTCTTGGGGGACCCATAAGAGTGGCTTAAAATTATTCAACCTCAAAATTCATGATTGATTCTTATTCTTTGACAAATTCTGAACAATATACTAAAACACGGAATTATTTGTAACATATTATCAGGTTTAAATATTAGATTTACAAAAAGCTGACTTTTTTCTATGTTAAATCGATGGGAAACTTCATGGTCTTTGCGCGACCCCTAAATATTAACCGATTTTGCTCAAATTTTGAGATTTTTTTTTTTTGCATTCAAACAAAACTGGGGGGTGAGAGCAGAGAAATTCGAACAGTGAAAAATAAGGGTCACTAATGTTTATACTTCGAATTTTCTGCGCAAAATTAAGTATAGGTAAAGATTAAATTTCTTAAATCTCGTTGGCTTTGAAGCACACATCCTATGAAAATACTGGGAACCTTATAAGAAAACGTATACAAATGAAAAAAATTGAGTTATATAGACCCGTATGCTGGAAGCTTTTCTTTTATTTCGATTTTCTTCGGGGGGGCTCCAATTAATGCTTTTGGCATGTACAGTTTAGAAAAAAATGACGCTATGTTACATTTTTCTATTTTTGATATCGGTGGTTAAAAAATTGTTGAAATTTGCTAAATGGCGAAAATTTGGTATCTTAGCTTAGACCCCTAAGCTGGAAGCTTTTTTTTAGTCAGATTTTCTTTGGTAACGGCCCAATTAAAGCTTTTGTCATGTAGAATTATTGAGATAACAAAATGAAATTTGCTAAGTTACAGCTTTCATTTTTTGATATCAGTGGTTACAAAAATAAAACATATGGAAAATGACAATTTTTTTTAATTCATGCCTACGCCTACGAAACCTTTACTTGAGGTCGTTGCCGAACTTATCTCGTGCAGATCCGTTGAGAACCGGAGGTGTGCAATTTCGGACGTATCTAAGATTTCTCTATTATAAATGAGAATTTAAACAATTGAAAACATGAAAAATCATTTTTCAAAAAATGTTCAATCTTATCTCAAAAAATACAATTTGGAGTAAAAAATGTGGCATGCAAATAAAATCGAGCTAAGCAACTTTTTAGAAAATTAATTTTGAAAAGTACCAGAATAAAATTTTTTTAAACACCATTTACAAATTTTACATAAAAATAAAAAGCTTTTGTCAATTTCATCAAAGCCGCGTCAAATGGTTTTAAAAACAACTTTTGGTTGCATATTTTTCTTTTAATTCACTTTTTCTTTTAGGTGAACCAACATACCCTCACCACTATCTCATTGATGAAAGGAAGTAAAAAGGCAGAAAGCGTTTCTAGCACAAAGTCACGGTCAAGGGCTGCTCCACTTCTATATAGTATTCCATTTAAAATGCCCTTTAACTTTTCACAAAGCTCGTCTTACTCAATTGAACCTGTGTATAATAAAGAGAGTTTTAATTGAGAGCTTAGTAATCTGATGGCTTAAATATTTTTTCCGATATTTTCAAATTCCATTATGAAATTAATTTTTAATCTCATGAGAATTTCTATTAGATTTATGTACATAAGATATCTATCTTCAACTAAAAAGATTTATTATTATTATTATTATTATACCATTAAGCCATTTCCCTTTCGGGGTAGGCGTGACTTGCTCGGTTGGAGAATAGTAGTGTGCATATGGGTATAAAGGTATAAGGTAGGTAGGAATATAGGTATGAGGTGGATAGGTATATAAGTGTTAGGTATATATATTTTAGATTGATCTGGAATTCTCGTGTTATTTATTTAAATGACACGTTTACTCCGCAACACTGCTCCGACCCAGGTTGCTGATCAATCTCTCTAGCGATCACCCCAAGTGAAGAGCCTCACAAAATTGTTATGTATGGTTCTCCACTTGGGCCCATTAGTATCCAAGATCTTTGTTTCAGGCGTCATTCATTCTACTGTCACTCTGTTTACAAACTATTTGTCGCCACACTTTTCTGTCCTGGCATACTACTCTAGCTTCCTTCACGTCCATGCATTTTTTCATGCAAGCTCTTGTGTTCCTATGGCTTCTTATGTCTCTACGGATTAATGTCTCATTTACAGATTCTAACCATTCTTTCGGCGGTCTACCTCTGGGCATTCTGCCATTTACTTTACCTCTATACACTTGTTTGGTCAGTCGTTCATCTTTCATTCTTTCAAGATGTCCGCACCATCTTAACTGATTTCTTTCCCATGTGTCAACTATTGTCTCTTTTGCACCACATTCTTTGAGGATGGTCTCGTTTCGGACTTTGTCCATCAGTGTTTTCCCGCATATTATGCGCAGAGGTTTCATGCCGATCGCGTTAATTTTACTCCTGTCCTTTTCTTGACAGGTCCATGTCTCGCTACCGTATAGTACAGTCGGTACGAATATAGAATTGTGTATGGCCATTTTAGCTTTTTTTGATATGTTTTTATTTGTTAGGATGGACCCCGCTCTACCGATAACCTGTTTACCCTTATTTATGCGCCTATCTAACTCCCCATCTATTTTTCCGTCGCTAGTGAATAGACTACCTAGGTATACGTACTTGTCAACTTGTTCTAATCTCTCATCATTTAGGACAATGTTGCACATTGTTTTCTCACTCTTCCCCTCAAACACAATGATTTTTGTTTTATTTACGTTAATTTTGAGTCCCATGTCCTTCATGCTTGTATGAAGTTTATTCAACATTCTTTGCAAGTCCTCGACTGATTCTGCCATAACAATCTTGTCATCTGCGAAAGCTAACCCACGTACCTTAACTGTTTGGAGATCTACACCTTCTTCGTCGAAGAGTGCAGTTCTTAGACACTTATCCATGAATATGATAAATAGCCACGAGGACATAACGCATCCTTGTTTCACGCCTTGCGTAATATCGAACCAGTCACTCAGTTTCCCGTTTACCCTTACGCTCGCTTTACTGCCTGTATATATTGTTTTTATTGCTTGCAGGAGCCCTCCATTTACTCCGTATTCTTTAAGAACTTCCCAAAGTTTAATTCTATTTACCGTGTCAAATGCTTTTTCTAGGTCAATAAATGCACAGAAAACTTTCTTTCCTACTCTCAAGCTTTTTTCTGTGATCTGTCTTAGGCTAAATATCTGATCTGTACATGATCTTCCTGGCATAAATCCACTTTGGACTTCCCATATGTTTTCTTCTGTGATTTCCATTACCCTACGAATAAGTATTTTTGAGTATATTTTACTTACGGTACTTAGTAGGTTGATACCTCTGTAATTACTGCAGTTGCTTTTATCTCCCTTTCTTTTGTATATTGGTACGATAATCGCTTTTTTCCAATCGTCTGGGACTTTCCCCGTCTCGATACATAAATTTATTAATTCGCACAACCTGTGAGGTATGTACTCGCCACCGTATTT
>CAKNYM010053358.1:320349-355735 GCA_932195095.1 Andricus curvator | reverse complement strand
GCATGACACATCTGCGGCATTTCACATCTGCAGCATGTCACATATGCAGCATTTCACATCTGCGGCATGTCACATCTGCGGCATTCCACATCTGCGGCATTTCACATCTGCAGCATTTCACATCTGCGGCATGTCACATCTGCAGCGTTTCACATATGCGGCATGTCACATCTGCGGCATTCCACATCTGCGGCATGTCACATCTGCAACATTTCACATCTTCGGCATGTCACATCTGCGGCATTTCACATCTGCGGCATGTCTCATCTGCGGCACGTCACATATGCGGCATTACACAATTGCGGCATGTCACATCTGCAGCATTTCACATCTGCAGCATTTCACATCTGCGGTATTTCACATCTGCGGCATGTCAAATCTGCGGCATGCCTCATCTGCGGCATGTCTTAACTGCGGCATCTCTACCTAGCGTCATCTCTCACCAGTGGAAAGGGATTCGATCAATATTATTTCTGTGGCCAGTCACAGGGGTGCGTTGAGAGATGCCATAAAAATGTCAATTTTACTGTGAGAAATGCCGCCGGGAGAAAAGCCGCTAGATAGAGATGCCGCAGTTGTGACATTCCGCAGATGAGACATGCCGCAAACGTGACATGCCGCAGATGTGACATGTCGTAAATGTGACATGCCGCAGATGTGACATGCTGAAGGTGTGACTTGCCGCATGTGAGATGATATGTCCCCGAAAATTCATTTTTTTGGTTGAAGATCCAACTACATGGTTAAAAATTAATCTACTTCGTTGAAAATACAATATTTTTACTTGAAATATTAGTATTTGGAGGTATTTCAATTTTAATTTAATATAAGTACCAACATTAACTTTATTTTAAAAGAATTTATTCCCCTATTTTCGAGAAAAATCTTCTCATTTCCCCTGTTTAGGAAATATTTGAAAATACAGTGTCATCAAAAATAATCTCTTTTAAAACAACTTATATTGTCTTGAATTACTTTCTATGATGCATTTGTAAGAAATGAATCGGAACTTTGTAAAAACGGAGAAAGGGGGAAAATTGGGTAAAAATTCTCGATTTTAGGGGTTTTAGGGAATTTTTCAAATTTATGGGGAAAAAGGGGAAAAGGGGAAAAGGGAGAAAAAAGGGGATTAGGTAGAAAAGAGGATGGACTGTGATCCCTGATTAAGTGACCAGTAATAAGAATTTGTAAAATTAATCAAAATAATTTTCGATAAAATATTAGATTGAAAAATATTGGTTATAAAAATCTGAATTAAAGTATAAAAAACATCAAATGAATAGTTTCATGAGCAAACTACACTCGACCATATGTATGTGAGTTAGTGAGTACTTAAAGCGGAAAACGTGACGGTCCACGTAACGACTCTACTCAACTCGACCCTAGAAACGAGAAACCTCTCGACGAACCTTCAGAAACTTGCTTTACTTGCCAAACGACTGTTTACCTTTTTCATTTTCCTACCTTTTGCTTCTCGCAGCAAACGCAAAAAGAGCTCAAAGTAAGACAGCAAATATTTTTTTAGGACTGAAAGTTACGGTTTCAAATTTAATTTCCCTTGGAACGATTTTATTCAAATTGCAAACGGCCATACCACGCTGAAAAACCCAGTTCTCGTCAGATCACTGAAGTTAAGCAGCGTTGGACGCGGTTAGTACTTGGATGGGTGACCATTCAAGAATACTGACATGAGTGCTGTTGGCACATAGTGGGTGTGGTGAGCCCACACTTGTAGTTATTTATAACTACAAGAAAAACCTAGAAACACTACCCGAATCGGGTAGTGTCACGCCTACCCTGAAAGGGAAATGGTTTAATGGTATGTGCAGATACCCTACCAAATCAAAAATGAGAATTTCCTCAAATTTATCAAGAAATTTATCTTCCCTCCTTAAGCTAGTTTACAATTACGAGAAGAAAAAATCGCACGTCGAAGTGTGAAGTTGCAGCCCGAGCAACTCATTAAAACGAGAATAAAAAATAATTCTTGGCAAAGGAAAAAATGCGTATAAAGGACTCAACCTCTTGAAATGCTAACTTTCCAGGACAGGTCGACAGTTTTAAATTCTTGCGATTTTTCTAATTTTTAATGAGCTCTCCAGTTAAGAAGATTAAAAAGAATTAAAATAATTGCACTTATCTACATTTTATATATTATAATATATTTATTCAGCAATGTAGTTAATGAACATCGAAAAGTGTCGGTAGGAAAAAATAATGTTGAGTCATTTAATAAGACACCTGATAAAATGAATTTAAACATATATATTAAAACTGTAAAATTCGAATTGAATGATGAATAAATAATGTATTTAGCTTTCACAGATATAAGATAGGGTAGGGTGGGGCGAGATGAGCATAGTTGTCTTTTTCACGTCAGTATTTAAAATCTGTTAATTTATTGCTTGAAAGTAAGTCGTTATATATATTCTACAAACATTTTTATTTGTAATTTTGCCAAGATAGAAGTAAAGAAAAAAGTATATACGGAATTAGAAACGAAAATGAAAAAGTAGTGCGCTTGGCTCAAATCGCCCCACGCCTGGGGCGGGATGAGCCAGGCACTGGGGCGGGATGAGCCACTTAATTAAATGACTTATTATATATTATTTATAAGTAAGAGTACTGTTAAGTTGGAGTATTATGAAACAAAAACATATGTTACACATATTTTTCAAAAATTTTACGAAACATTTAAAGTATTTAACGTTAAAATGATGCAATCCTTAATCCTAACCTCTACCGTAACTAACACTACAAACATTGAATAGAAAAACGAGTTATATCTGCATATCTTTTAATAATTGTATTACAGAAATTAATATAACCATTTTTCGACTTACCCGTGTACATTGTCTCAGTAAAAGTTAAATTCTACAGTAAGAAAACTCCCAAATACTAGACTGGTCTACTACGTGACGCTGAATTTCATATATACTGAGGTTTTAATCCGTTTTTTAAAATATTTTTGCCGTATTTTTCAACCACAACCATATTTTTTCATTTTTATAACATTTTACGAGTTTTCAAACAAAGTTACTTAAAAAATATACCAGAAAAACAGCGCTCTCTTCTGGTTGCCAGCAACTCATATTATTTTCTAATACAGACCTATAACAGTGCAGCTGTCAAACTTTTTCTGCGCATTTTTTTCGACAAGATTAGTTTTTTATACGTTTGCACCATAATTAACACACTGCACAATCTGATACAATGAAACATTGCATCTTAACCTACTGACTGCTACACAAGAGGTTAGGTTAATGCACAGGAAGAGGTGGCTCATTCCGCCCCAGAACAGTGGCTCATTCCGCCCCATATGACAGTTGCAAGTAAAATCAAAACTTCACCTATTTCTGTTTTACAATTATATAAAAATCTTTCGAAAACTTAAGGTTTAATAAATAAGCTATCTAAATAACCACTGGAAAAACATCTAATATGTGATTTTGTGTGATTCTTGGACTTTCTAAACAAATGCAAAATAGCAGAATACAAGTCTTGACATTTTTACTTTAATTTTTTCAAAATGTATTCAACATTAGGCCAAAAATTTTTTAAAAAGAAGTTTGATAACGTTCTTTCTGATATTAGTACAAAGAACAGTTACAAAAGAAATGATAGCCTGCGAGAAAATTGAGTGGCTCATCTTACCCCCTATGCTCATCTCGCCCCACCCTACCCTAGTAACTTCTTAAACAAAACAGAGTAGAATTACTAATTAATTCCCTTTTTCCTTTTAGAAATTTCGCTGGCAAGCCTAAATTGTATCTGTCATTTAAAATTATGTTTTATGCTAAAAGCTTGACAGTTTAGTTGCGAGCATGTTTATGAATTAAGGAACTACTTTCCGAAACAAAGTTTACGAAACACGTAATGAACTCATAGAGAACATTTCCATACAACTATCCTAGTTTGCTGAAAGTGGAGAGTAAAATTTTAAAAAGAGGCAAGCTTTTAGTAAAGTTGATGTAAACTTTGTATTATTTCATGTGTTGTATTTTATAGAGTCCTTGGATGTTTAAAATATAAAATATACATAATAAATATTTTCTTAGCTTATTATTAGAAAATGAGATCCAAAGCAGAAGGTAATCGATTTCTGAAAAGCATGGAGAATTTAAGAGAGTGTGTAATTGAATCTTAATTTGTAAAAACACCATTTTTAAGTGCAATTTAAATTTCTTAAATTTATAAACAATATATAAATAATAATCTATCCTTCTTTAGTTTATAATAAAAGATCCCATTCTAATTTTTTACAATCGACTGAACAGGTACTGAAAGTTTAAAAAAGAAAAACTGACAATTCTACTACTTAAAAGTTCAGAAATTCTAAATGAAAATTATATAAATTGTATTCTTTCAGAAACAATATTTTCAATTTCAATGTATACGAAAATGATCAATTATTTAAAAGGAAAATAATACAGACAGTTTGATCAAACTTTTACCAAGAAATGAATTCTGACCGTTTCAAAAATAATTCACAAACAGGGTTGTTTCCAAAGTCAGAATCACTTTTCCAATGAATGTATCATTAGGGTGGTCCAAATGTATACCTTTAAAAATTTTTCTTCCGCTTTTTGGTAATCGGTTAACATTAACTCGTGCCTCTGGGCTTTCGAAATTAACATGGTGTTTTAAATGGGAAAAGCTAGATTTTTAAAGAAATTGACAAAAGAAGTGCTTGCTATTAACTTTGTGTAAATTAAAGTTTAGTCACCTTTTAAGGAATGTTCGAGGAATAATTTTCACCCAAAAACTTGTTATTTTCACCCTCCTAACCCTCTTGTATTGTGCCCGAAAAATGCCCCAAAAAATGCAAAATAGCAATTTTATGTAAAATTCATGCTCAAGACGGTATTTTTTTTACTTTTTCAACATTAATTATTTTTATTCGATAACTGACAAGTTTCCAAGTATTTTATGACTAATTATAAATTGTTTTCGCCTGTAAATCGTAAAAAGTTATTATTTTCCGGATAAATGATACAGTTGATGAATTTCAAGAATAATATTTCTTTTTTAAGATATTTGATAATTATTTAAACAATTTCTATTTGCATAATTTTCTTTCCCATCGAATTAACAATTAATGAATGTTGAGTGATATATTTTTAACGATATTTTACAATTATTTAAACAATTTTCATTTGTTGAAAATATGTTTTCCCTGTGACTCTTAAGAAGTTACTACTTTCTGAAATCAATAACGCAGTTAATGAATACTTAGAGTGACATTTTGTGTGAAAGATAGTTTACAAGTACTTAAACAATTTTTATTTGTTTAAACCATTTTTCCCCCATAAATCTTGAAAAGTTTCTTTTTTGGCATTAATGAAACAATTATCGAATGTTAAGAGTATTATTTTTTAAAAGATATTTAGCAATTATATAAACAATTAATCACCATTTACTTGCGATTTTTCATAGGAAAGGTAAATACATTTTTTTTAATCTCTTACACTGTGTCGCTTATTATGCAGTATTTTCTTATTTCAGAACTTATATCCTAATTTTCTAACAATAATAATTTTTGTATACAATTTTTTTTTGGTACGTTTTGCCTAATTATTTTTTCAGATCGATTTCGTTCATAAAAAAAAATACTGATTAATAAGCGACTCAGTGTAAGACATTCGAAAAAACTAGATTTTTCTCCAGTTTTCTTATGAAAAGTAAGAAGTGATATTAATTGTTTAAATAATTTCAAACTGCCCTTCAAAAAAAATATCTCTCTTAACATTCATTAACTACATCATTAATTCCAGAAAATAATCATTTTTAACGATTTACAGCGGAAAACATTGTTCAAACAATTCCCAAATATCGTACACAAAGAAATATTACTAATAACATTCGTTAATTGTATCGTTAATTCCAGAAAAGACTAACTTTTCACAATATGGTATGAAAGAAAATTATACAAATAGAAATTGTTTAAACAATTGGCGAATATGTTAAAAAAATATTACTCTTGATATTCATCAACTGTATCATTTATCCCGAAAAATAATAACTTTTCACGATTTAATGGAAAAAATATTGTTTGAAAAAATAAAAATTAGTTAAAAAATACTTGAAAACTTATCACTTATCAAATAAAAATAATGAATATTGAAAAGATAAAAAAATACCGTCTTTAGCCTGAATTTGACATAAAACTGCTATTTGGCATTTTTTACATCATTTTCCGGACAAAATAAATGGGGTAGGAGGGAGGTCACACTTAAAAGTTATTGGATGGAAATTATTCCTTGAATATTTCTTAATAGGTGACTAAACTTTAATTTACAAAAAGTTAATAACAAATATTTCTTTTGTCCATTTTTTCGAAAACCGAGCTTTTCCCATTAAAATCCCATGTTAATTTCAAAAGCGGGGGCACGGGTTAATGTTGACCGTTTTGAAACAAAAATAAGGAATTTATTTTTCCGAAATATGTACATACAAATTCAGGGAGATCGATCACCAAGAATCGAAAATCGATTTTTTTTACTATTTTTAATTTAATGTTGAAGTACATTTGTTTAATTATGTCGACTGGAGAGCCCCTGTGACGTCAAAGGGGTCGGATTTTCCACCAATCACAGCTGAGGTATCAATGATTCTCAAAATAATTTTTCTGCTTGTATGTTCACTTCGTCGTCAACAGTGGAAATTTAATAAATATATTTCTGTTGAAAAAGGTTTTTGTGAAAATTATTAGCGGAAATCTCACAAAAAAAACTTTATGGTAATACAGTATTTGAAAAGTAATCCAGACTTCGTCAGTACACGATAACATGGTGACATCTCACTTTTTCACAAACTCTCAATGCATGCACTAAACATAAACAAAATTTAGATTCTTGTGTAAAAACGCATTAATTGGAGAAATACTCTCCCCAGAAGAACTTTACCATAACTTGGCAGAACCTCTTTATCAAAATTGTGGTTAGAAGCTAATTGCGCATTGTCTATGTACCTGAAGTTCCGAACGTGCAAATGAACGAAATATTTCCCCCTATTTCTATTTTACTCATAAATATTGCTGCAACTGCAATTTAAAATATGCATTATATAATTATGTTTCAATAATAAATTATTTCCAATATAAGTTAACAAACATTTCAGCACTTTTTCTGGTTTATAAAGTCATCAGTAAAAGAATTCTTTCATTTGAACGTTCAGAACTTCAAGCACATCATTGTCTTGAATACTTGAGAATCCCTGTCAACTTTCATATCACGTGATTCCAATTTGAATGCCTGTTTTCGCGGTTCCAATTAAACAAGGCAGCGGAAAAAATTCTAAAAAGTACTCTGAATTTAACTTAAAATTAACTATTCAAAGATTATTTGATCTATAATCGCGAAACAACCCCATTGTGTCGATAAATTTTGCATTTGTCCCTCGGTGTACTGATCAAATTACTTTTCCGTGACTTTTCCTGAATCTGCTGACATGGCAGGTATTTGAGACAATATACTGACGTGGCGATAAATCCGATGTGTCTCGCTTTTACGAAGTCGCTTATTGAATGTGTCGGTTAGAAAAGTCCAGAGAAAAGCACTCCGAGCGACTGCAGTCACAGCCGTCGGAAAAAATGGGAAAAAAGAAATGCCTTGAAGTGGTTCAACGCGAGGTTACACAGAGATGTGCGCCGGATAACATCGATTGCGCTCCACAGTAGTATGAAAAGAGGGTTGCGGGGGTTGAAAAGGGTTTCTAGTGGGTGGCAAGGGGTACACATAGCGTTGTAATGTTCACTCACTGTGCGTACCTTTAAAAAAGGAACATCGACTTCCCCCATATAAACGAGCCAAGTACCTATATTGATCATTTTTAAGTATCTCACACCTTCCAGTCTTTCATTTTTCAAAATAAATATTAAATACATTCTTCCTTCTTTTTCAGTTAGAGGCCGTTCTAAAACTACGTCACACTATTGCAAATACTTTTTCCACCCCTCCCCTTCTTCGTCACAGATCATTACATAAAGCTTGAACCTACCAGGGTGACGTCACAAATACGAACAGCCATCCTCCTTTAGAGTTACAATTTTCTCTTCGATTTCATTTCATACACGCCTAAAATAAAACACAAAAAATACAAATTTTGGGTGGGCCGAAGAGAATAAATTTCTAGCAATCGATTTCTAATAGCAAAAATGATTATAGTTCTTTATGAGCTGAATATACTGTAAAATTGGTTTTTAAATCGAATAATATATTATACCTCCTCAAGCGTGTTGAAAATGGGAAAAATCATTAGTCGCTTCGCGCTCATTTCCGTACGTTTAATGCGTGCATTTCAACTACATTTTTTCAAATATCATAAATATTGCAACTTAAATCGAAAACTGTGATTTAAATCCCTGACGAACTACAGTCATAAATTGGAACTGAAATGGTTTTTCAGTTTGTTTTTAAATAAAGTTATCAAAGCACCTGCGGCTTTGACGATTACATTCTCATTGTGACACTCGCGCTTGGCGCTCGATAATTAGGTTATAGAGTCGGTTTTCTTCAAAAAATAAAACGATGTAGACAAAATTTAACAGCATATAAGAAGTAGGTATGTTTTTCAACATAATGTTAATAAAAAAATACACATTTTTTTTAATTTACTAAATAGAGATATTAAGCCGTAGGCTTTTATTCCGTTCGTTCAAAGTTCAGTTCTAAGACAACTCTACTATGGTTAATTAATCTATAACATTTTCAATGTGTGTCGAATTGAAAAATATCATTCAATTAATTTGTAAATCTCGTTAATATCTAATAAGAATAACGATTAAAACTAACGGATCTCCTAAAAACAAAAATTACATATTTTTGAAAATGATTTAACTTTTTGAATTTTGATCTAATTGAAAATTTTCATGGGAATAGTTTCGAAATATATTTTATATCTAGTAAAAATGTGGATTGATATTTCTTAATCTATCAACAAAATATTCAGTCAGCTAAAAATGGTATAAGGATAACTTGCAAGTCTTTTTGTCGTGTACCAGAAACTTTGACAACAATTTCTAAAACTCTTAAAAAAATTTTGTTTCAAATTTTGAAAATGCTATAACTTTTTGAATTTTTGTCTGATCGAAAAATTTAATTGGGATAGTTTCGAAATATATTTGATATGTCCGGTTGGACACATAGAATTGTTTGAGGCTTCTCGCTCGATCACCGAAGTTAAGCAGCGCTTGGCTCGGTTATAGTCGGATGGAGGCCGTCGTACTATATGGAGTGTATTTTGTTAGCCTTTAAGCTGTCTTCACTCTTAAACTTATAATAATTATTATTATTATTATTATTATACCTTCTCTGATAAGAATGTAATACTATCTAGTAAGAACTTTAAATGAAATTTCTTAATCTACCAAAAAAAATAAAAATAATAAATAAATAATGACAAAAATTTATAAAATTCTTAAAATTTTTTTTTTCAAATTTTGAAAGTGCTTTAATTTTTTAATTTTTGTCGAAAATATCTGCTTAACGAAGTTGACAGTCATTTTGGAACACTAAAAAAGTGTATCAAAGACTGATTCGATTGGACAAATCCGTCGAAAGTTAGCCGAAACGTAAAGATCTGTTAAAAACTAGAGATCGAAAATTTGGACGAGTACATTACACTCTCACGACTGAGAATGTATAAATGAATTCTTACAGTCACCAATTTTGTTATATACTATAAAGAACTATATGCCTTAAGAATTTATGGAAGTACCTATATGTATTTGATATTTAAAAAAAGTGGAAAATTAAAAATATGTAGAACAAATTTTTTTAAATTTAATTTTGATTTTTTATTGAATTCCGCACAAAAAATTACTTTAAAAATAAATTAAAAGAAGTGAATAATTAATTTATTAACTACTAACAATTACAAGTTTTGAGTAAAATCCGCCTTGATTCGGTAATGAGGCATCTCAGCTCTTGTTTAAAATATGGCCCTCATCTAACCGTCTCTTTTTTCAGCAATACAATACAAATTTTTTTTGAGGTAATTTTATTCGCGGAATTCAAAACAGATAAAATTCAAATTGGAAAAATATTTGGATATTTTAATTTTTAATTTTTGATATATTTCTAATATCAAATAGTTGCTTCCATACATTCTTTAGGTATATAGTTCTACATATGTGAAAAGATTGGTAACTGTAAGAATTCATTTTTTCATATTTTACGCGTAAATTAAATTTTTTCCATTTTTAACACGCTTGAGGAGGTACAAGTTATTAATAAATTTCAAAAAAATTTAACAGTATATTCAGCCAATCAAGAACTAACAATTTTTTGCCATTAGAAGTTGATCGCACAAAATTCACATTTTTCGGCCCACCCTAATGCAAACATAATATTTTAACAGACTTCACAGCCCAAAATTCTCTCAAAACAAGGGAAATAGAGTGATTTTTCTAGAAAATAGGATAATAATAGGGGAATAAATTCTTGTGAATAAAATAATTGTATGGATACCATACTGAATTTAATATGAGACGCTTCAGGCTTCAAGTCGAAATACATATACTATATGGTATTTCCAAAAAAAAAATAGTTGAATTTTCAACCACAGAATTAAGTTAACTTCTGAAGCGGAAAAGATGAATTTTCAACCAAGGACGATAATTTTTCAACTACATAGTTGAATTTTCAACTTTCAAAGACGAATTTTCAACCAAATTATCGAATTCTCAACAAAAAAATAATTGACATCAACCACAAAATGTTGAATTTCTAACCAAATAGTCGAATCATTAAGCAGATCTAAGCCGATCTTCAAGACGAATTTGTTAGAATACAATTGAATTTTCAACCAAAAAGTTTTAAATTAAAAAAAGATGAATTTTTAATCCAGAAAGAAGAATTTTTAATAAAGCAGTTGAATTTTTAAACAAGAAAAAAATTACTTTTTAATAAAATTTTGAACTTTCAACAAAATAATTAAATTTTCGACAAAATAGTTGAATTTTCAACCACATAGTTGAATTTTATACCCACCAAGATGAATTTGCAAACAAATAGTTGAATTTTAAAATAAAAAATCTGCCCAGGGCGCGCGACTTATGGTTCGTGCGCTTCGCGCTCGATAAGGTATTTACCCGGCGCTGCGCACTCGGTCTTTTTACTTCCCCCATATATGTGCACACACATTTTAAAGTTAAAGCTCAAAGCACCGACAATTGTAATTTGGTGATTGTGAATTCTCTGTTGTTAAAGCTCCTTCGGCTTTGACGAACACATCCTCATCACGTACATCGTGTTTCGCACTCGATTTTGTCCGAAATGCGAACATTTCTACATTACATTACATTATATGACAACGGCCATACCACGCTGGAAACACCAGTTCCCGTTAGATCACTGAAGTTAAGCAGTGTTGGGCGCGGTTAGTACTTGGATGGGTGACCGACTGATACTACTGCGTTGCTGTTGGCGGTCATGGGTGTGGTGAGCCCACACTTGTAGTTATTTACTACAAGAAACTATCCACCTAGAAACACTACTCGAATCGGGTACTGTCACGCTTACACCTAGAGGCTCGCCGAAAGGGAAATAGCTTAATGGTATATATTACATTTATTTATGTACCTCGGTCTGGCATTGCTACTTCAGATATTGCAAAATAAAGTACAAATTTTATTTATCATGATGGCTTTAATATTTGTTCCTTATTTTCCACTCATTTTTATTCTCAGCTATCCTGAAGAATGTATGTCATTTCAATAAATTTATATTATTACAATTCATTTATGCATTGGTATTGAAGTAGACGTATTTTCATTGTCTTGTTTTTATAATTAAAAAAAAGTGCGCTTCCTATTAAAAAAAATAGTATATTCTGCTACAAGTGCGGAAAGTAGGCAGTTCCACACAAGTGTGAAGTTTGCTGTACGAGCCACAGGCGAGTCGAAGGGGAGTTGTAGGCGAGTCGTAGACGAGTTGGAAGCGAGCCGAAGGCGAGCTATAAACGAGCCGAAGCCAAGCCGGAAACGACCCGAAGATGAGCCGATGGCAAGTACTGTAATCTTCACAAGAGTTGCAACTGTCTACTTTCAGCACCTGTTGCACACGATATTTTTGGTAACAAATGCAGGAAATTTTCGATTTGAGAAACAATAAGAATACATTTTTTGGAAATTTATGGTAATTTTTGGAAATTTATGGTAAAATTACCAAAATTACCGGAAATTTTCGGTGAATTTGTATATTACCAAAAATTTCCAGAAATTCAAAGTATCCAAAGGTTTTTGGAAAAAATCCAAAAATTTCCGGAAAATTGCTAAATTTCCAAAATTTCCGGAAATTTATGAAAAGTTGCTAAATCATTGGAAATTTCAGGTATCCAAAATTTTGGAAAGATTCCAAAAATTTCCAGAAATTTATGGAAAATTGCTAAATTTCCGGTAATTTATGGGAAATTGCTAATTTATTGGAAATTTCAGGTAGCCAAAGCTTTTTGGAAAAAATTTCCAAATTTCCGGAAATTTATGGAAAATTGATAAATTTTCCAAATTTCCGTAAATTTCTGGAAAATTGATAAATTACCGGAAATTTCAGGTATCCACAAATTTCTAAAATTTTCGGTAATTTAACAGTAATTTATGGTCATTCATCAGTAATTTATGGTAACTTATCACTTCGAGTTTGTCCAATCACTATTCACTACTCACAATCAGTCTGTCAAGCGTCAAATCATAATGAAGTGAGGTTATTATTCCGGCAGTCTTGGAAAGTAAATCTGAATCGAAAGGCGCAAGCGCAACAGCAAGAAAAAGTAATCTGGCCGGAACTGCGCAAGCGCAGCAGCTAGAAAAAGTAATCGTGCTCAAAGAGCGCAAGCGCAGCAGCTAGAAAAAGTATTTTTATAACTGATTTTTACCACGGCTTTGGAATTGGTCACTTCCCGCACGCAATACATGCCTCGAAAAGCGAACATTTCGTGCGTGCGTTACAAAAAAACAATTTTGTCATTATACATTTTATTGTAACTTGTGTCATTTTTTCATAAATATAATTTGTTTATTTTCAATGTTATTTTTTACGATTTGAACGAAAAATATGCATCCTAGCATAAAGTGGTGCTAGGAAAATTTGTAGATATAATTTAGGCGAAATATTTTATTAAATAAAATTTTATTGAAGCTAGGGTAGGGTGGGGCTTATTCATTGCTTGAAAGTAAGTCGTTATATATATTCTATAAACATTTTTAATTATTATTATGCCAAGATAAAAGTAAATAACAAGTATATGCGGAATTAGAAACGAAAATAACAAAGTTGTGCGCTTGGCTCATACCGCCCCATGTCTGGGGTGGGATGAGCCAGGCACTGGGGCGGGATGGGCCACTTAATTAAATAACTTATTTTGTATTATTTATAAGTAAGAGTATTGTTAAGTTAGAGTATTATAAAATGAAAACATATCTTACACATATTTTTCAAAAATTTAACCGAACATTTGTAGTATTTAACGTTAAAATGATGCAGTCCTTAATCCTAACCTCTATCGTAACTAACTCTACAAAAAGTGAATATAAAAGCAAGCTATATCTACATATATTTTAATAACTGTATTGCAGAAATAAATATAACGATTTTTTGACTTACTCGTGTACATTGTCTCAGTAAAAGTTAAATTCTACAGTAAGAAAACTCCCAAATACTAGACTGGTCTACTACATGACGCTAAATTTCATATATACTGGGGTTTTAAGCCGTTTTTTTTATATGTTTGCCGTATTTTTCAACCACAACAATGTTTTCTCATTTGTATAGCATTTGACGAGTTTTTAAACAAAGTTACTTAAGAAATATACCAGGAAAACAGTGCTCTCTTCTGGTTGCCAGCAACTCATATTATTTTCTAATACAGACCTATAACAGTGCAGCTGTCAACTTTTTCTGAGCATTTTTTTTGACAAGATTAGTTTTTTATAGGTTTGCACCATAAGTAACACACTGCAAAATCTGATACAATGAAACATTGCATCTGAACCTATACTGACTGCTACAGTAGGGGGTTAGGTTAATGCACAAGAAGAGGTGGCTCATTCCGCCCCAGAACAGTGGCTCATTCCGCACCATATGACGCGAGTAAAATCCAAATTTCACCTATTTCTGTTTTACAATTATATAAAAATCTGTTGAAAACTTAAGGTTTAATAAATAAGCTATCTAAATAACCACTAGGAAAACATATAATATGTGATTTTGCGTGATTCTTAGAATTTCTAAACAAATGCGAAAAAGCAAAATACAGGTCTTAAAATATTTACTTTCGTTTTTTCCAAATTTAATCAAAATTAAGCAATAATTTTTTAAACAGAAGTTTGATAACGTTCTTCCTGATATAAGTGCAAAGAGTAGTTACAAAAGAAATAATAGCCTGCGAGAAAATTGAGTCGCTCATCTTACCCCCTATGCTCATCTCGCCCCACCCTACCCTAGTGTCATCATTCCAAAGAGTTAATTTTAAAAATGTTTAATCTATTTTTATAACAAAAGTTTATAACAAATTTGTAGATCTTTTTTGGTTGAACAACTTACGTCTTTTTTTCATTTTTTTCGTCTCTTGTGTGGTTTTTCCAAAAAATTAATTTTGTTATTTTTAATGCTTTTTTTTACGATCAATACAAAAACTACCCTCCTATCAAAAAATTATTTACGAAAAATTTGTATAGCTCGTTTTTGGATGAGCAACTTTTGTCTATTAATTTTTTTCATAGCTTGTGTCGCTTGTCTAAAAATTTAATTCTTTTATTTTTAATTTGATTTTTTACGATTAAAACAAAAACTACGCATCCTATCAAAAAGTGATTGCAAACAAATTTTTAGATCTTTTTTGAATGCATAATTTTTTTCTATTCATCTTTTTACGCGCCTTGCGTCGTTTTTTTTTTTAAATTTAATTTTTTTATTGTTAATGTTATTTTTCACGATTAAAATAAAAACTACGCATCCTATCAAAAAATGAATAATAACAAATGTGTAGCTCTTTCTTAGGTGAACAAATTTTGTATATTTTTTTCGTAGCTTGTGTTGTTTGTCTAAAAATTTCATTTTTCTATTTTTAATGCTGTTTTTTACAAATAAAACAAAAACTACGCAACCCATCAAAAAGTGACTAATAGCTCGAGAACGAATTTTCTATTCAAAAAGACGAATGTTCTACAAAACAGTTTTAAAAAAATTTAATTTTCAACAAAATAGTTAAATTTTCTACTAAAATTATGAATTTTCGTCAAAACAAAATTAATTGTTAATAAAGAAGTTCAACCTTCAACCAAAAAAAGATTTTAATTTTAAATCAATTAAGAAAAGATGACTCTTCAAGAAAGATGAATTTTTAATCCAAAAAGAAGAATGTTCAATAAAGCAGTTGAATTTTCAAAAAAAAAAATTACTTTTCAATAAAATAGTTGAACTTTCAACAAAATAATAAATAGATTGGATTCCACCGTCAGTCTCAAAACCGGCCTCCAACCCAGGTTCAACTGTAGTTGATGTTTAAAATAAAGAAGACGAATTTTACAGAAGACCGTTGAAATTTATATCCAAGAGGACACATTTTCTATCCAAGAAGATGAACGTCCAAGAAAAAATTAAATTTTTAATAAAATAATTAAATTTTTGACAGAATATTAAAATTTTCAACTAAAATGATGAATTTTCGTGCAAAAAATTAATTTGTAACAAAGAAGTTCAACCTTCAACCAAAAAAGATTTTAATTTTAAATCAAAAACAGTAGAATTTAACCACCAAAAAGATAAATTCACAACGAAAAATGTAATAGTTGATATTTCAACCAAAAAAGATTTTCATATTTAATCAAAAACATATAAATTCAACCAAAAAATATGAATTTTTAACAAAATAGTTGAATCCTCAACCGAAAAAGATTATTGCTTAACCAAACAGTTGCATTCTTAACCTAAAAAGTCGAATTTTCAACAAAACAGTTCCATTTTAAGCCAAAACGACGAAAGTTCTACAAAAAAAGTTGAATTTGCAACCAGAAAATATAGATTTTCAACTAAAAATAAAACGAATTTTCAACAAAATAGTGAACTTTTCAATCAAAAAGATGGGTCTTCAACAAATAAAATAAATTTTGAACAAAGTAGTTCAACTTTGAACCTAGTACATAATACATCAATTTTGAACTAAGAACGATCCATTTTCAATCAATAATGGAATAGTTAAATTTTTAGTTAAAAAAGTTAATTTTTAACCCGAAAAAAACAAATTTTCAACAAAATATTTACATTTTTAATCAAAGGGATGGACCTTCAACTAATAAAATGAATTTTTCACAAAGTAATTCAACTTTCAACCAAGCAATTAAATTTTCAATTAAGGAGATTAATTTCCTACCACAAAATACAAACTGACAACAAAATACATCAATTTTCAATGAAATCGTTGCATTTTCAACTAAAAACGATCAATATTTAACTACTAATAATGCAATAGTATTAATGTTCAATTAAAAAAATTGATTTTTAAACAACAAAAAAACAACGAATTTTCTACAAAATAGTTGAATTTTAAACCAATAAAATTAATTTTTAACAATGCGGTTCAAATTTCAAGGAAGTTGTTGAGTTTTCTACCAAAAAAGGTGAATTCTCAATTAAATATTTAGTGCTTCAATTTCCAACTAAAAAGTATCAACTTTTAGCCAAAGATGGATTAGTTGAATATGCAGTTAAGAAAATTAATTTTCGACAACAAAAAAAAAGGAACTTTCAAAAAAATAGTAAAATCTTCAACCAAATTATTGAATTTTCAAGGAAAAGAGATGAATTCTAAATCAAAAATATAATTGTAGACTTTTCAATTAAAAAGAATTAACTTTCAACGAAAAATAGTTGGATTTTCTTATTGGGTTCTATTATTGCAAAAAAAACGAGAAAATGGGAAGGGGGAAAAGAGGAAGTCCAAATTTTTATTTCAATCCTTTAAAAACGGGAAAAAAATGTATTTGGGTCATAAAAATAAACCAATTTCAGGATTAACCTATTTAAAAAGTAGACTTTGAGACTTGAAACTTTGCCAATTCAACAATTACAAACTAAGAGACTTAAAAATTCAAATAAAAATTTCCGGTCTTCAAACTTTAATATTTAAAAAGAAATAAACCGTTCAAGTTTCTATAACATTACAAATTAAATGCTTTAAAAATTAGGCAGTCTATTCTCGTAATACATGTTGTCGAAGCATTCGAATTCAAAAATTTGAAAAAATTATATTGTTTTCAAAAAGGCCGTGTCTAGGTTCACCGAAATTCGGTGAGCCAACGGCCATGCCACGCTGAAAAAACCACTTATCGTCAGATCACTGAAGTTAAGCAGCGTTGGGCGCGGTTAGTACTTGGATGGGTGACCAATCGAGAAGAATACTGTGTGCTGTTGGCATATTATGGGTGTGGTGAGCCCAAACTTGTAGTTATTTATAACTACAAGAAAACTATCCACCTAGAAACACTACCCGAATCGGGTAGTGTCACGCCTACCCTGAAAGGGAAATGGCTTAATGGTATGGTAGAACAAATATTTTCGGTGAGCCCAGGGAAACTGGAAAGGATGGCTAGGTTCACCGAAATTGGCTTTCTTTAATAACAACTTATGTTAAAAAGAAAGACAACTTAAATTGAATAAATTAGAGAAATGTATTTACGATAGTAGGGAAATTCCAATTCACATAAATTATAAATTCAGTTTGAAAATGTTAATAATTTCAAAAATGGCTCGAATTTGTTTAATTAAAATTGACTAATTTATTAAAGACCGTGGCTACGCGTACCGAAATTTCGATATGAATAGTCGGATTTTTTCGGCACGAGTAGATGCTGCCTTTATTAAATGAATTCAAATTGGTGAAATGCACACATAATTTATAATTTATGCTTTAAAATTTGAATTATTCATCACGCAAGCAACTGTATTTGTATAAATAAATTTAAAAGTGAATAATTATAAATTGAAAAGTGCATTTTAAAAATATAATTTTAAATAGGAATATTTATCACTGATAATTGAAACTTTGTGAAGACCTCTTTTTAATTCAGACAATTATTTTTAAAGGAAATCTAAAAAAAGAGTTGATGACATCTAATCGCCCCCCCCCTTAATACAATTTAACACAACTCGCGTTATTTAAAAAAAACAAGGTTGCCAAAAAATACCAATTTCGAAATTCCCTAACTTTCCCTGAATTTTCCTTGATCAATTTCTCATTTTCCCTGGCCGTTAAAAATTTATCTTCCAGGTTAATTTTTCAATCAAAGAAATCAATGGTTAACCAAAAAGATATATTTTCAACCAATGAAATTAATTTTCTACGAACAAATATGATTTTTTTTAATACATGAATTTTCAACAAAATAGTTCAATTTTTAACCAAAGAAATGAATTTTTAGCTACAATGAGGAACCTCTTACAAAAAAAATGAATTTTCAAACAACAACATTAATTTTCTACCAAAAAAAAGTTGAATTTTTAATAAAATACGAGAAATTTTCCTACAAGAAGAAGAATATTTTACAACAAAAAACGAATTTTCAACAAAATACATGAATTTTCAACCAAATAGTTGAATATTCCACTAAAGAAGATCAATTTTTAACCGAACACCGAGTAGCTAAATTGTCAGTAAAAAAAATTTGTATATTAGTATAATAATGACGAAACTTTAAGGCCATGTAAGCGTAAACTCAAATTTTTTTTTACAGTTTTTTAAAAATCAACTTACGTTCACACGAAACGCGATATCGAGTTGAAAATTTGGAAAACTAAATATGAAGCACTAAGAAACGCGGGTCTCGTCTTCAATTTTTATAAGTATATAAAAATTTTTTTTATAACAAAATTTTTTTTTGCTTTTTTCATAGTTATAAAAATGTAGGACCAGACCGGCGTTTCTTAGTGCTTCATATTTAGTTTCCCAAATTTTCAACTCGATATCGCGTTTCGTGTGAACGTAAGTTGATTTTGAAAAAAATGTAAAAACAAAATTTGAGGTTACGCTCACATGGCCTTATTAAAGGAAAATTAATTTTGAACTAAATAGTTGAATTTGTAACTAATGAAATTAAGTTTCAACCAAATATGTACATGAATTTTCAAATAAAATAGATAAATTTTCAACCAAAAATGGTTATACTTTGTGTTCAAAATTAATTTTCAGCTAATTAAAAATGAACTTTCAACGAAATAGTTAAATTTTGAACAAAAAAAAAAGGTTTTTGAATTAAAATGATGAATCATTAACCAAAAAAATTAATGTTTATCAAAGTATAGTTCCAATTTCAACTAAGTAGTCTAATTTTCAACAAAAAATGTAATAGATGATATTTCAACCAAAAAATGATTTTAATTTGAAACCAAAAACAGTTGAATTCAACCAAAGAAGACGGATTTTCATAAAAATAGTTGAAAATCCTCGATCAAGAAGATCAGTTTTCAACCGAGCAGTTGCATTTTTACCCAAAAAAGATGAAATTTCTACAACAACAGATGAACTTTTAAACCAAAAAAACGAATTTCCAATCAAGAACATTTTTTCAGTAAAGTAAGAAAAAAATGTCATTCAAAATATTAAATTTTTGTGTAAAAAAGACGAATTTTCTAAACAAAAGTTTCATTTCAGCAAAAAAGTTAATATTCGAACAAATAGTTGAATTTTTAACATAAAAAGGCGAATTTTCAACCAAAAAGATTGACTTTTGTGTTTTTAACAAAATTGTTGAATTTTGAACAAAATAATAAAATCGCATGTTCATTCTGTTTATCAATTAAACAAACAACTTTTTCGAACTCAACATTTTTATTTAAATAATTTAGTACAATCTGTACAATATGTTAATTATTTTAAATACTTTTCAGAACTTACAATTTTTTAAGGAATTCTATGTTTTCCTTTCGTTTTAAATATAAGTAAAATTGCACACATGTCAAATTTGAAATTGAATTGAACAGTCAGAATGAGACAGCGCCGTCAGAAATTTTGAACAAATTTTAGGTCCGTTCAATAAAAATCGCGAATTTTCGTTTTCGTGCATGACAAATCAGGACATAGCACAAAAAATCAGGACATATTCTGATAATTCAGGACGTTTGGTCACCGTAGATATTGTATAAGTAAACTATGACTAATATAGTAATAAACAAAAATGCTCTTATAAATTTCCTACTTGTCATTTTATCCATCATAGTTGATCATAGAAATTTGTAAATATTAACATTATATAAAAATGTCATTTTCGTTTATTTAATTTTTAAAGCAACCCTCTATATAATACAATTATTTTTCTTTTATATAAATAAAATGCCTAAATAATACAGCAAAATAAACAAGGTTTAAAATATTCTATGAATCATGTACTAGATTCCAAAGAGCAAAAGATAAAATCATTATGAACTGAAATGTAAAAAAATGTCTAGTTCTATATACCTAAGGTTATAATCTCTTATTTTTTATCACAGAAAGGTAACTGAGATTTACTGAATATGACATAAGCCTAAATAGTCAATAATGAACAATAGAATTTGTACACAAAAAAAATATTTTTCCCGGACCTTTTATTATAGATAACTACTCTTGATTGGTGAGTCTCAAAATAAATAAATAATCTGCCAAACGTCAAGTCGTTATACATATATATACACAACACTGAACTGTCAGATGCGTACCTTCGATTTACTTAAGACTCGATAAATGAAAAAAGAGAAAGTATTCAAATGTAAACAAAACACTTAAGTCTTGCAGAGATAAAATATCCGTAATTGACCCTCGCTAATTATCAGAATAACAAAGAAATAACCTCTTTACTCACCAGATACGCAGATCCAATCAAAGAACAGCTGAAGTCATGCAGCCATACTGGTTCATACTGGTTCAAATTCCATTATTCCTCCCGTCCAGATGCAGACGTCTTTCATTGATTATCACAGCCCCTTTTCAATATACACAACAGAGTCCAAAAATGCATTAGAAATTTTTTTTTCGAATTTACATGCATATCACCCCCAAATTGTTCGAGTCCACGAAAAAATCAATGCCTTTTTTTTTTTTTTTGAAAAAAATTATATTTAGAGGTTCCGCAAGCCCCAGGAAGTTTAACAGGTATTTCCCATAAGAAAAAAAGACGTTTTTGTAAATTTAATTCAGAATCTTCAATAACAGGTGAATCGAGTTGAAACTCAACAGTTCTCTTCACGATTAGTTATAGAATACAAATGAATAATTACTTTATAAGTATCACCCCTATAAATCTGTTTTATAGGGTCCCAAAAAAACCCCATAAGAGAAAAATTTGGATTTGCGAGTTTTTGGCACTAATTATGATTTTGTTGCCGTTTTCTTATTACAATTTGTTTTTAATGCATAAAATACTACTTTATACTGGTAATTAGATGTTTACATAAATTGTTTAAATAATTTATTATTAATTTTAGCAATTTTCTCTTACAACAGTTAGAAAGTCGCGGGTTTTTCGAATTTTTCAACTTTTCAGTTAGAGCGAGGCAATAATCAATTATATTTAACCCTTATGTTCATGCCGGGGTACCCGGGTACGATTTGTGTCTTTAAACTGAAATTATTTTATTATTTATGAGCTCGTAACTTAATGTATAATTTATATTCTTACAAGTTTTCGTCTAGTCAATATATTGAGGAGAGTTGAGGAAGTTAGCATTTTTTGCAACTTTATTGGTGTGACGGGGTACCCGGGCACCCACCATAAAATAAATCAACTTTGGGTGGTTTTCGGGGGTTTTTGAAATTTATTATAGGACCGGAAATATAACTTTGAGTGTTCTGAAGGTGACTTGTGTGATTATTAAAAAATTGTATATTTTTTTAATGTTTTGCGCAATTGTGGTTTGTTCAGGTAAAAGTGTGAAGGGTAGTTTTCGGAGGTTGTTAAATATTATTATTATGGAGTTGTGAATATAACTTGTGGTTTTCTCGAGGGTTTTCTGAAGTTGACTTGTATAATCATTTCAAATTTCTACATTTTTTTAGTGTTTTGCGTGGAAACACTTGAGATTTGGTCAAGTAAAAGTGGAAGATTTGGTCTTAGGGATTTTTTAAAATATTATTAATGGGTTGGAAATATAACTTGAAGTGTTCTGTGCTACGGAACTATTTGGTAAACAGTTACAACGGTCACACACATTAGGGTTAACAAAAATAATTAATCAAACCATTTATTATTATTTATAACTATTTTGTATATTAATGCTAGATAGTTGCTGTTTTTCCTTAAATTTGTAACTCTTTGTCCACTTTTCACTTATACAGGTAATAATTAGTGCACTTTAACAAACAATTGTTAAAATAAATTATTATTGTTCATAACTATCTTCTTTTAGATAATTGATAGAAAGTTGCGATTTTTTCTGAAATTTTTAACTTCGCTTTGGCTTTTTAGTTATGAGCAAATAATGGATGAACATATTATAGAGAGAACCATGTTTTAAACAACCTCTTTCTTTTCTGTGAATATATATTTCTGAAATAAAACCTTATTTGAAATATTCTACAAAATTTCTATATGGATCATATTAAATATAAATATTTCTTGACATACTGACTGAGCGCCTTTTTCTTCAAATTAATTTTAATAATAGTATTTTTTATATGTTCCTAACCAAAAAATCCAAGAAAAGCTTAAAATTTCAGAAAAACCCGCAACTTTCTAGCACTACTACAGGAGAAGGTAGTTATAAACAATAATAAATTGTTTAAATAATTATGCTTGCTAACGTGCATTAATTATCATCTTACTCTAAGGGAAAAGTTGACACAATTTCAGAAAAAAATCGCAACTATCTAGCATTACTATAGTAGATGACAGTTATAAACAATAATAATTTGTTTAAACAAACATGTGAAACTTTCGAGCATTATTCAAGGAAAATATTATTAAAAATGATAATAAATTGTATAAAACTCATGTATGTTATTCGAATTAATTATTACCTCACTCTAATTGAAAAGTGGACAATAAGTGGAAAAGTTAAAAAAACTGCAACTTCATAGCATTATTCTAAGAGAATATTGTTATAAATAATAATAAATGGTTCAAACAATTATATCTGTTAAATGTAATTAATTATTGCCTGGCTCTAACTGAAAAGTTGAAAACAAATTAAAATTTTTTTGTAAAACGTGACTTTATAACTCTATTCTATGAGAAAATTGCTATAAACAATAATAAATTGTTTAGGCAATTTATTGAAACATCTAACTATCAATATAAAGTAATACTTTATGTATTAAAAACAATTTTTATATTAAAAAACCTCAAGAAAATCATAATTAGTGCTAAAAAATCGCAAGAATCCATATTTCACTTATGGGACTTTTACGGGAACCAATAAAACAGACTTATGGTGGTGATATTTGAAAAGTAATTTTTGATTCGTATTCTATGACAATTTGTTAAGGAAAATTTGAATTTCAACTCGACTCATCTAATATTGAAGATTCTGAATAAAATTTACAAAAATATCTTTTTCCTTATGGGCAATAGGTGTTAAACTTCATGGGGCTTGCGGAATCTCTAAAATATCATTTAAGAACAAACGCATTTATTTTTTTGTGGATTCGAACAAATTTGGGGTCGATTACATGCAAATTCGAAGAAAAATTTGGACAACCCTAATCTACACATTAGGATGTCAAAAAATGTGTTTTTAAATTTTGCGAATACTACCTCCTAAATTTCTTCCTTTTGGTGAAAAAATAATGCGATAAATTTCATTTCAAAAAGATTGTTTTGCGCTGGCCGTTTTAGGTCTGAAAATGAATTTTCGTATCTTCAATTTTTTTTAAATAAAAATGTTGAGCTAAAAAATTCTTTTACCCCTATAATGTATTTGTTATTTATTGAGGAATAATATAAAAATTTCATGAAGCAAAAAAATTGTTGCAGATATTATCGGGCCTAGAATACGAAAATTTGTAATTTCGTTACAATTGATGGTCTGAAATGGTCCCTAAACATTTTCTTTCCTACCCTCACAGCAATAGGATATCCCGGGGTATCCCATTTTGTCCCATTCGTGTCTTGGGTTATCCCAGAAATAACCCGCCGGAATATCCTGCAATGCTGAAATTTGGATATCCAGCGGATATCCTCAGTATAAGCAGGATATATAAAAAATTTCAATATCAGACATGAGACATTTTAATATCCCAGAAACGGCCCATAAACATCCCGGATATCCTGGCGATATCCTAATTTCCACCTTGTAGGATATCCCGACGTGTTATCCCTGGGATAACTCGAGAAAAAAATGGGATCAAATGGGATCTTCTATATTGCTGTGAGGGTGGAATAATATGCACAGGATTTCTTCTACAGTATAAGAATAATATTCTCGATGCGAAATAAAAATTAAAATATCTATACCGGATGACCGAAAAAATCTTGAATTTTGAAATACACATATTTTTATACTTTAAAGATTCCTTACAATGGTACTTTAAAAAGTATTGTACTTATCATTTACCAGAAAAAGATGTGAGCTAGTTTTAATTAAGGTCGGTGTATTTTCAAATTCAAGATTTTTTCGGTCATCTGGTATAAATATTTTTAATGTCCTGCTTATGGATAATATTCTTTCCATTCTATAGAAGAGATAATGTGCATATTATTCCAGGAAAAAATAGGGGCCATTTCAGACCATCAATTGTAACGAAATTACAAATTTTCGTATTAAGCCCGAAAATAACTGCAAACAATTTTTTGTTTAATAAAATTTAGGGTTTTTTCCTCAATAAATAATAAATACTTTCTAGGGGGTGAAAGAATTTTTTAGCCTTAAATTTTTATTTAAAAAAATTGAAAATTTAAATAATTCATTTTAGACCTTAAACGGCCTAGCGGAACCTCTAAACAATTTTTTTAAATAAAGTTTATTGCAGTATTTTATCACCAAAATGAAGAAATTTAGTGGGTTCAAAAATTCGATTATCGATTTTTGGTGATCTATTCCCTCTAATTTGTTCGTTTTGCAGAAAAAGAAACTCCTCTTAAGGAATGTTCAAGGAGAAATTTCCACCCAATAACTTCTAATTTTGACCTCCCCAACCTCCTTGTATTTTGCCCGGAAAATGCCTCAAGAAATTCAAAAAATCCGTTTTATGTAAAATTGATGATGTATATTTTAAAAAATTGTTTAAATATTAATTATTTTTATTTGGTAAGTGACAAGTTTACAAGTATTTATTCAATTTTCAATTATTTAAATAATTATTATTTGTTTAAACAAGATTTTATTTTCAAAAAATTGTGAAAAGTTATAATTTTTCGGATAAATGATACAGTTGATGAATGTCAAGAGTAATATTTTTTGTTTAACATATTTTGTAATTGCTTAAACAATCTATATTTGTATCATTTTTTCTCGCCAAATCGTAAAAGTTACTATTTTCTGGAATTAATGGCACAATTAACGAATATTGAGAGTAATATTTTTTTGTTTACGATATTTGGAAATTATTTAAACAATTTTCATTTCTTCCATTTTTTTCCTGTAAATCGTAAAAAGTTATTATTTGCTGAAATGAATAACGCAGTTAATGAATTGTAAGAGTGATATTTTTAGTGAAAGACTGTTTGAAATTTTTTAAACAATATCACTTCCTCCTTTTTACAGGAAAGATAGAGAAAATTGTAGTTTTTTCGAATTTCTTACGCTGTGTCGCTTATTAATCATGATTTTCTTATTTCGATTAAATCAATCTTAAAAAATAACTATCCATAACGTATAACTGAAAAAAATGGTTTAAAAAATGATTATTGTTTAATAAATTACAGTACAGGTACTGATATAAGAAAATACTGAATAATAAGCTACAAAGTGTAAGAGATTCGAAAAACTAGAATTTTCTCCACCGTATAAAAAGACGTAAGTGAATGATTATTAATTGTTTGAATAATTGCAAACTGTATTTGACAATAAATATCACTCTTAACATTAATTAAATGCGTAATTAATTTAAAAAAATAGTAACTTTTCAAGATTTACAGGGGAAAAACGTTGTTTAAACAAATGAAAATTGTTTAAATAATGGTGAACTGCCTTTCACAAAAAATATCACACTTAGCGTCCATAAAATGCATCATTAATTCTATAAAGTGGTAACTTTTCAAGATTCACAGGTGAACAAATGATAAATGTTTAAATAATTGCCAAATATCGTTAAAAATATATTACTCTCAGAATTCGTTAATTGTGTCATTAACAGTGATGTAGTCGAGGCAGTGGATCGTGGATTCTTATGATTCGGAAATTCCTGACTATATAGTGAATCATGTTTGTGGGATTTTCCCAATTTGTAAATTGATTCTGTTGACCGAATCAATTTCAAACCACGCAGGCAGTCTATGCTGAAGTCATGGAATTATGTGCCACTCGAATATGTTGTTTTTCAAAGGAAATAATATGACACGTATACTATCGATTAGCTGCCAAATTTTGTTTGACAAAGTTATGAGTATTTGAATTTTTTTAATTAACGCGGATTACCAAAAAATGGTCTAGATTATTGTTAAACGCGTGGTTTTCTGATTCTAATATAATTTCTCATCTTCTTTCGAAACTCGTTAGAAAATTTTTAAAAAACTTTCAAAAGTGACAAAATGGCGGCGATTTTTATGAAAATATTCAAAGTCAACTTATTCAAAATTCCACCGTTTTTGTTCTTTTATTTTTTTTTCTCGTTTTGTCCTAATGTAAAGAGTATATATAATTCATGATATTCTGGCTTGTGCCCGCGCCTTGGAGAGAAGAGCGCATTTTTTTTGGTCTGAAAAACAAAAATTTACGTTTTTTGCTAAAACGACATAAGATACGAAAATGTCAAAGAAATAAAATTGTCTCAACAATACAATTTTATAATGTTATAAAAACAAAGAAGAAACTCATTTAGGAGTTACGACAACTTTCAAATCAACCCTTTTCCTTTGAAGTCGATATTTTTAAAATAATTTATACTCTCCATTTTTTCTAACTTCATTACTTTTCCACTAAAACGTTGTTAAAACTGTTAAATTAAGTCCTTGTTGGTCTTTCATCATAAAATAAAACTTTACTGTTGAGAAAAAAGTAAATCTTTAAGGATCTATACATATGTTGGCCAACATTTAAAAAATTATGCAAGATAGACAAAAAAATTGCACATGAACTTGATCAACGAGAAAGTTTTATATCCCAATATCATATATATTCCAATTTTGTAAATATTTGTTGCTGCATATGAATATGAATAATATGCATTGGTATTGAAACATACGTATTCTCATTGTCTTGTTTTTATAATTAAAAAAAAAAGTACGCATACTGCAAGAATACAAAAAAAAAACCACTTTTGTTATTAAACATTTTATTGCAACTCGTGTCGTTTTTCCATAAATTTAATTTTCTTATTTTCAATGTTATTTTTTACAATTTAAACTAAAAATACGGATTCTAGTGTAAAGTGGTTTTGAGAAAATTTGTAGACATAATTTAGGCGAAAAACTTTGTAAAATAAAATGTTATTGTAGCTTATGGCCGTTTTTCAAAAAGGTATTTTTTTTGTTTTTAATATGTTTTCATAACAAGAGTTTATAACAAATTTGTAGATCTTTTTTGGTTGAAAAACGTTTGCCTTTTCATTTTTTTTTCGTCTCTTATGTCGTTTTTCCAAAAATTTAATTTTTTTATTTTTACTCTTGGTTTTTACGCTTAAAAGAAAATCCACTTATTCTATCTCAAAATTATCAACAACAAATTTTTAGATCCTTTTTGGGTGAACAAATTGTGTCTATTTATTTTTTTCGTATCTTGTGTCGTTTCTCTAAAAATTCCATTTTTCTATTTTCAATGTATTTTTTTACGAATAAACCAAAAACTGCGCGTCCTATCAAAAAGTGATTTCTAACAAATTTATAGATCTTTTTTGAGTGCACAATTTTTGTCGAATAATCTTTTTCCCTGTCTTTTATAGCTTGACCGCAAAATGGAATTTTTTATTTTTCATTAGTTTTTGTGTGGTCAAACTTTGAATTTTCGATTTTTCAAGAAAATTCAAAAAGTTGTTATAATAATCTTGTAGGGTGTTCAAAATGCAACGTTTTTCTCTCTGTGACATTTTTTCATATCGTGCGTTGTTTGGCTTAAAATGTTAATTTTCGTTTGTTTTTTGGAATTTTGTAAATGCTATAACTCCGGTAATTTTTTTTTATCAAAAAAAATCATAAGGATAAATTTTTCGTCTTTTGGAGTACTACTAATAACCGTATATAGAATTTTTTTTAAAAGTGGTCTCAAAAATTTTGAAAATGCGCTCACTTTTTGAATTGTTATCCAAAATGGCTGGCTAACGAACTTGACCTTCATTTTAGGACACTTGAAGAGTATACTTAAGCCCAATCCAATATGTCAAATCTTTCGAAAGATATCGTGCTTACAGACTAAAATTCTACAAACACACAGGCACACACACAGCCAGACATATTCGCGATAACCTGTTTTTTGGTAGGACCGATTACCAAAAATCGAATTTTTACAAGTATAAATTTGTTCCACGCGACCATATCAGAAGTTTGGTAAACAAAAAAATGTATGTTAGATTCTTTGAGCAACTGAAAAAATCTTAATTTTTCTGTCTTTTGATATTTTTTAAATATGCATAAAACCTTGAATTCTTAACAAAGATTTTTTGTTACATTAAACATTAAAACAATAAAGTGAAATAATCAGGAACCTCGGATTAAAACAATATTAATAGTATTTATTTTGAATCTACATATATATGGGGGGGGGGGTTACGTCCTGATAGAATAAAAACTCTAGGAAATAGCTTATACACTTTTTAAAAAAGAATAAATCAGTTCCTTTAAAAGTTATTTCACCGCACTTTTCACTTTTGCAAAATTTAAGTCGTGATAGAAATTAAAACATGCCAACTCAAACCAGTTTACCTGCTTTTCAAATTAACTTTTTCTTGGAAATTCAAAAATCGCATTTTTCGAAAATTGGTTTACTTCGTGAGTTCCTATTTTTCTACTTTCTTTCTGCCTTATTTTGAACAAAGAATCGTCAGCTTTTTATTAAATTACGTTTTTTCTAAATTTGTTTTAATGCAGTAATTTTATCCTAAGGTCAATTTTTTTATCAAATGTTCATTTCGATTAAAAAAAATGTGATGTAAAACTTATAATATTTTTGATAAGCACTATTAATTTCAAATCAATAAGCTCTTTAAAAATCCATCAATTTTTAAAACGACCCAAAACTTGAAACCGTTCTTGATGAAAAAAATGTTTTCGCATTTAATTTTTTAAATTAAAATACCGTAAGGTCATGTAATACTTATTTGATTCCTACTTGAACGACATTTTTTCGCAACAAGTTACGTCCACACGAATTGAGATATCGAGTTGAGAATTTAGTAAATTATATAAAAGGCACTAATGATATAAAAATATATAATATAAAATCCCCAAGACAATCCATATTTTCAAAAACATGTATTCTCCCATTTCATTTACATACTACCGATATACACGGAGAATGCATAAAGAATTATAAAGTGCATACAAAATCACAGAGAACTTAAGGTATTAGGTAAACTAACAATGCTTATAGCACTCTTATAAAGAAATTATAAACATTTATGTATATTCAGAGTACGGTTTTTAGATTAACTTTTGTTTCATAGCTTCTCTTAAACGCTACAAATGCATAGGTTATTTAAATACGAGTATTTAGCAGCCAGCTGCTGACTTAAAACGAGCATTGATATCGGACCAGTTTGCTATGTCAAAGATTGCCTTAACATAATCAGGCCTTACATTTTTGTACTGCAGATAATATGCGTGTTCCCAGACATCGATTCCGAAGAGAGGTACGAGACCTGTTGTCGCTTGAAGCGGATCCTGATTAGCACAGGTTGTTATTTGAAGTCTCTTTTCTTTTGGATTGTAACCTAACCAACCCCAGCCTGAACCCTGGATCGCTACAGTCGCTTCGGATAAACGCTTCTTCATTTCTTCGAGACTCGTGAAATCTTTCTCGATCTGCTTGACGAGAGAGGCTGAAAAAAAAATCAAATCTGAATAACAGGATTCGGAGGAGAACGGAGGGCTTAGATCGACTATAATACTTTTTAAAAAGGCGCATAAGTGTCATAAGTCGCATGCGATTTCAAAAAATGTATTTCTTCGGCAATACAGTGAATGAAAGTTTCACAGTCCGTCGTACTTTTTTCCTAGCAGGGGAAAGGAGGGAAAGTGGTGCGAAGAGGGGAGGGTAGAAGGGGAAGTAACGGAATGAAAGGAAGTAGGAAAAATTCTTGGAAACTGGAAGTAAGGGAGGGTACGGGAGGTAGCTGGGTAGTGTGAGTGAGTACGGGAGAGGAAGGGCTGAAGAAGGGAATAAGAGAAGAGGAATGTTAGCTGGGGAAGTGATTAGAGGAGGAAGTAGAGGAGAAAATTGGGGAGAGGGATCGTAGGGTGCAGTGAGGGTATCAGGGTAGTGCGAGTGAGTACGAGAGGGGAAGTGATGGCTGGAGAATGGAAATAGGGGAAAAGGAATGTTATAAGGAGATGTGAGGCGAGGACGAAGTAGAAGAGGACGATGGGGAAGGAAAGAGAAGCGTAGGCTAAAGTGAGGGTAGGATAAGTAGTGAAAATAAGGGCAGAGGAAGTGAATGGAAGTAGGGGAAATGAGTGGAAGTGAGGAAGGGTAGTGCGAGATAGCAGAGTAGCGCGGGTGAGTAAGTGAGAGGAAGTGAGGGTTGGGGAATGGAAATAGAGACTAGGAATGATAGCTGGAGAAGTGAGGAGAGGAGGAAGTAGAGAAGGACAAATCTGCAAAAGGGAGGAGAAGAAAGGGAAAGTAGGAGATATGATTGGAAGTGAGGGGGTAGCAGGGTAGTGCAGGTGAGTATGGGAGGGGAATTGAGGACGTGAGGAGAGGAGGAAGTAGATGAAGAAGTTGAGGAAAGGAGAGGAAGCGTAGGGTAACGTGAGGGGAAAAGTAGTGGAAAGTATTGGAAGTGAGGAAGGGTAGTGGGGGTAGCAGGGTAGTGTGGTGTGTACGAAAGGGGAAGTAAGGGACGGCTAAGGGCAACAGGGGAAGAGGAATCTTAGCTAGGGCAGCGAGGAGAGGAGAAAGTAGAGGAGAAAGAAGGTGGGGAAGGGGAAGCGTAAGGCAGACCTGTCCAGAGAGGGGAAATTTCGTCGGAATTGCTCCTTTTCCAGATGGGATTTTTCCACTTTCACTGACCTTTACTCATTCAACTTAACGAGAGCGATCACCGCCCCAAGCCTCTGGAGCTGAGCAGATGGAGGTGGTGGTGCAACTCAAACATTTGGCCTTTGAGTCGATTTTTCCTCTCTGGGCAGGCCTGGCGTCGAGTGAAGTGAGGGGAGGAGAATTAGGAGAAATTAGGGCAGGGCAAGTGCGGGGAAATATGGGACGGTGAGTACAGGAGGGGAAGTGAGGGCTGATGAAGGGAAATAGAGGAAGAGGAATGTTAGCTGGTGAAGTGAGGAGTAAAGGAAACAGAGAAGGAAGAAGTTGGGGAAGGGAGGGGAAGCGTAGGGTGAAGTGAGGGGAGGGGAAGTAGAGAAAGTAGAGGGATAGGGGAGAAAGTATGGGAGGGGGAGGTTTGAACGACTTAATTAACGTCTTAATAGGGTACGAAACCCTTTTTTAAAGGCTCTGTACGTAAAGATAAATACACAAAACAGTAAATAATATACAGTACCTTCAATTTTTATCTTTCTAGCATACAATCCTACGGATTTGATAAAAATATTTGCACGAATGAAATTAACTATAAATCATGCTAAAATGGAACAAAACAGTATCGTAAAGAAAGTCCATAAAATTATATTGACAATTTTGCATTCTACGGGCGTATTTTCAATTTCTAAAAGATTTTATTGTTTACGTTCTAAACTTAAACTATTGAAGAGATATTTTGATATTTTGTTATCATTTGATGAAATTTTGTATAACATTTTTCATTTCAATTTCTTATACCAGGGTTGATAAAGAATTTGTATTCAAATGTTCCAGGCCTTTTCCAGGGTAATTAAAAAAAATTAAGACTTCACGTTGATAGTTCGATTCCAGAAAAAATTAGACATTTTCAAAGAATGAGAAAAATATCATTAAAGAAGAATAATCGAATAAAATGAAAATAATTAAACTCTTATTTAAAATATTTGCAAACATATAAAGAAAATATTTGACAACTGATTCCTACTTCACTAATTCAAATAAAATGATCAAGTTTCATCCGAACATGATCATTTTAAAGTTGAAGTATTTTTAAATCCCAGAAATTTCTATACACTTTGAACTGCTTAAAAACAAATTAACTTCGAATTTAACGAACGCCCATATCTCAATTATTATTCCCAAATGAATCGATTGATTCACGCCTAAATATTTCTTTAACCAAATTTTAACTCGACAACTTGCATTATTTTGAAATGAAACAAGTTTATAGTTTACAGCATATTTTCAACTTGAGCTGCCTGCATTTTAAAATTCGGTTAATTTAAAGGTTTTTCAATTTGCTTTTTTTATGTAAATTTAACTTGTTGCAAAGTCGAAGAATTTCAATTTTCTGTTCCATTGTTTAAGATCAACTTCATTGGTTTCCAAACTCAAATCTTTTCTATTTGATCTCTTATTAACTGCGAATAATTTCTAAGTTTAACTTTTTTTTTAAACAAAAAACATTTAAATTGGAAATTTTTGTTATTAATAAAAGATGTATCCTTTTATTTAACATTGTTTATTCTTGAAGCCATTCACATTCAAATATTGTTCACTTTGAAAATTATTTATTGTAAAATTGTTCAATTCTAATTTAATCTTGAACGCTTGCAATTTCATAATTTTTACTCGTGTATGTAATTGTATCAAATAAATTCTGATATTCAAAAACTCTTTTAATTTGGCATAATTAATATTTTTGAACCATAATCGACAATTAAGGCTTCCATTTGGAAATTATACAAAACAGTACGATTGAAATTCCTATGAATTTGTTTATTTTTTAATAATAGAATGTGAAATTATTCGATTTCAAATTTTTTTTTTACTTTAAAATCTTCAATCAATAAGTGTTATAAATTAATATACATATTACAATTTGGAAAGATTTTTCTTTAAAAACTCGAAAATGACGTAAAATCCGAGGCCTAAGATGAAAATAAAGAATAGCAAAGAAGTTTAAAAATATTTTTCAAGGGATAGCGAAGGATACAATTAAAAATTGAAATATTTATTGATTAAATTGCCGCATAAAACAAACGAATTCTTCAACTTATGGAAAGCTCCATTCGAAATAATAATGTTCAGACTTAAAACTTTAAAATGTGAAATTAAAAATCAGAGACGAAAATGGTAAGTTCGAGTGTACTCTAAAATCCGTGCATTTTGCTCTATTTCATCTGTCGAATTCACCCGAGATGTAATAGTTTCTATTAATTATTTTAAGAAATCATACCATCAGGTTTTCCGCTATTTGGAGACAAATTAGACCAGAAGATTGAATGATTCAAATGACCTCCTCCGTTGAATTTAATCGCAGGTGCTAAGGCAATTTGGGCGTTGACATCTCCTTTCGCGACAGCTTCCTTCAATTTTTCCTCGGCAACATTCAAATTGTTAACGTAAGTCGCATGATGCTTGGAATGATGAAGCTGCATAATTTCAGCAGAGATTATTGGTTCAAGTGCCTTGTAATCGTATGGTAGATCTGGAAGACTGTGCTTCGATTTTACGCAGATATCTTTTTTCTGACTGCAAAAGAACAGATTTTTAAGATTAATCCTAAGTCAGATTAATATATAATACCAGTTGCTGAACTCTGAGATAACTTGAGAATTCCACTTTGTTTAAAACAAATACTTAAATTTATTTTGAGAATACAATGTGGTTATTTTAGTTGAAAAATAATTTTGAGAAAGCAAGTTAATTGTTCTCAAAATTTTTTCACAAAATCTATAGCTACCCCACAAGCAAAAAATGTACTTCATATTTTGAAAATCTCTGTATTTTGACAATAATTATTAAAGGATGGCAGTACTGAACTAGGTAACCAACAAAATGGGAATTTCTCAAAAGAGCGAAAAAAACATTCTGTAAAATGGAAATCACTCTTTAAAGATAAAACAAATGTCCAACCCCGAACCGAGGTGTTGTTAAATTAAGACCAAAAAAGTTTGATCAAAGAAATTTATCCAGGTTCGAGGAAATATATGTGGAATTTGACAATCTCAAAGTGGCACTAACAAAAAATTGGACCAAGCTAAACTGCGGATTGCGATAAAAAATTCCATTTTTATATTAAACAAAAAAAAAATCATGCTCCCGAAATATTAAGTTTCTGAATACAGGTGAACAAAGTTTGATGTACAAAATTCAGCCAATTCCGAGGAAATCGACTGCAGGGTGTCTACTCAAATCCTGGAAAAAAATCCCCTGACAATTACAGGTTTTTTCCAGCTATCTTCGGTTTTTGCCAGGTATAATTTTTCATAGTATACGGAACAATTCAAATATTTCGCATTTTTTAAACAATTGAGTCGGAATATGCTGCATTTTCGCGAGTTTATTATAAATCATGTTTTTTTCAGTTTCTAGGGATTCAATTAATATGTTTAATTTAGAAAGTTTGACAAGTTAATTACAAGATATTCTTAGCAATATTAGCACATTCGATTAATTAAATAATTAAATAATACTAAAAACATCATTATGAATTTCTTAAATTTGTCTCTAAACTGCATACATTTCAATAATAATTCAAACAAATTTTTAGTTTATCTTCTTATACTTAAAATTCAGTGCATGAATTTTGAAGCAAATAGTTGAATTCTAAATCAAAAAGATTCATTTCCTACAAAAAAAAAGACGATCTTTCAACAAAAGACATGAATTCTCAACCAAATAGTTGAATTTTCAACTGACAAGATCAATTTTCAACCAAATAGTTAAATTTTGAAATAAAAAAGAACGGTTTCAACCAAAAATGTAATAGTTAAATTTTCAGTAAAAAAACGAATTTAGTTTTATTTAATTAAAACAACAAAAAATTTCAAACAAAGTGATGGATTTTTAACTAAAATGATGAATCTTCAACTGGAATAGATCAATTTTAAACCAAAAAAATTATTTTTCAACTAAAATTATGAACCTTTAACTGGAATAGTTGAAATTTCAATCTAAAAGATGAGTTTTCAACAAAATAAATGAATTTTCAACTGAAAAAGAGAAATTGTAAACGAAAAATGGGATAGTTAAATTTTCCGTGAAAAAAATTAATTTTCAACAAAACTGATGAATTTTCAACCAAAAAGATG
>CAKNYM010053358.1:264807-320339 GCA_932195095.1 Andricus curvator | reverse complement strand
AGCTACCATGAATTTACTTTAATTTAATTTTATATTTAATTTAATTTTGTACATAAATTTTCAACGAAATAGTTTAATTTTAAACTAAAAAGATTAATTCTCAACCAAAAATGGGATAGTTTAATTTTCAGTTAAAAAATTAATTTTTAATAAAGCGGATGAATTTTCAACTAAAATGATGAATCTTTGACTGGAATAGATGAATTTTAAACCAAAACGATGATTTTTCAACTAAAATTATGAACCTTTAACTGTAATAGATGAAATTTCAACCAAGAAGATTAATTCCTACTAAAAAAGATGAATTTTGATCGAAATACATGAATCTTCAAATTACATTTTCATTTAAAAAAAATGAATTCTGAACGAAAAATGTAGTAGTTGATATTTCAATCAAAAAAGATTTCAATTTTTAATCAAAAACAGTTGAATTCAACCAAAAAAGGGGAATTTTCAACTAAGACTTTTCAATCAAGAGAGATAAAATTGCAAAAACCGGTTGAATTTTCAAGCAAAGATGAATTTTCAACCAAAAATAGAATAGTTAAATTTTCAGTTAAAAAAAAATTAATTTCAAACAAAACTAATTTTGAACAAAGTAGTTAAATACAGTTATATAAAGCTACTTTTATAAATGAAGAATCATCTTTATTCCATGTTATATTGTAATTAAAAAAAGATAATGAGCACGCTCTCGAAAAAATTCTGACTTTAAGAAAATTCCGTGATTGATTAAAATGTCATGGGTTATCAAAATCGGCTTTGAATAGCGATTAAAAACAAATTTTCAATTTTTTGCAAAAAATAAAAACTTGCCCCCGACATATGGGGATGATAAATGAGAATAAAAAGTGAATGATCCAAAAAATGATTCTGTTCCGACAAAATTGAAATTGAAGATCGTGTTATAACAGTATGACAGATATTTTTTTGCTAAAAATCCGAAAAAATAACATTTTTTTATTGAATTCCACTGAATTCAAGAAATATCAAAAACGTTGAAAAAATTATTACTACGTTAAAATTGTAACTAATATTTTTAATTTTTTTTTAAATTATTGTATCAAAAATAATATTTTGAAAAAATCCTTTTAAAAAAAAGTTTATTTGATTTTTTAGGAATTTTATATTTTCGATGAAAATTTTGGTTATCTATTTCTGTACTGCAACCTTTTAATTTCAATATTCCATTGAATTAAATGTTAAAATGACAATATCACACTGACCAACGGTGGAAGCAAAAAAAATATTATTTTTAAAAAAATCTTAAAACTCCGGCTGCCTTGCACTTTGCTTTGCAACGCTGTAGAATTGGCTTTTTACAACATAACAAAATTTAAATATGCTTACACCGTATGAACAACTAGTGCAACCAGTGAAATATGTTAAAATCACTAAAACTTAATAAAAAAATAAATGTGCGTTGCTGGTGAATAACAAATTGGAGAGGTTATAAATTACATAATGATATCCAAAATTACAATAGTTCAAGGAAAAACGAGAAATAAAACAACTTACAGCATATTAAAAACAAGAGTACGTCTTGCTGCAAACATGATGAATAATTCAACCTCAAAAGTCTTTTTTTAAATAAAATAAACGTCTTTGTAGAACTGCCGGTTGACACCGATGTGAAAAATACACGGGAAATTGCTGGAAATCGTGAAGACGTTTCTGGACAAGAAACGATGGAACATGGAACGCCATCGATTCCCGCTTTTATTTGAATATTTTTAAATAATAAAATCACAATAATTATTGTATTTAACTTTAATTTAAAATATTTTATTCCACTTTACATTAAAAGATGTTAATGATTTTTACTTTAGAATGTTTTTATTTGTTCGAGTTTTAATGGTTTTAACCTCCCAAAAATTTAAGAACATTCGGAACTAGTATTATTTGTTTAAAAATGGAAAAACAGTTGAAATTCGAAGGGTTTCAATTTTTAACACTTTCATATTATAAATGAACTCCTTAAAAAATTTAGCTATTTCGGATTTTTTATTTGATTCTTAAAATATTGCGTTTTAGAACTAATCCTACTTATGATATTTATTAATTAATTTGTTAATTCTTCATTTTGCATATCAGTTCTTATACTTTAAGACTTAAATGATAAATAATTACAAGTTTTAAGTGTTAGGTTTTGGATCACCAAAATTCGGTGAGCGTGGATCAAATATTTTCGGTGTGCCTAGATACTTCGTTTAAATAAATTCAGGCAAAAATGGGTCTTCTACAATACATAATTATCATATTTCTATTTTCAAACAATCTATATGAACTCTAGTATAAATAAAATAGTATGAGGTACTTTTCGAATTTTAATTTTTATTGGAAATGCAAATATTTCCTTTAAGCACTGTCGAGTATTCCGGAATTTTCCGTAAAATTAATCGGTCAAGTATAGCTATTTATTACGGAATTTTTATCCACAACTTGATAACAGAAAATATTATTCACTTAAAAATTAATTTTTATTCAAGAAAATGATGGTTATTATCTATTATTAAAATAAATTTAAACAAATATTCCGATATTTATTCCCGTTTACTCTTTCTAAATGTTTTAATATTATCAAAAATCTGATTGGAAAGCAAATGAAAGACCGATATTTAAAATGTATGTACAAAATGTTAATTAAGAGAAAAATTAAAATTAGTAATACTCTAATTTCTAAATTAAAATTTAAAGTTTCCCGCTTATCACTTCGTAGTTCGCAAAATATTCGGTTTTCCGCAAGGATCTCCATTACGAAAAAAAAATTGTCAACAAGTGTCCCATTTCATCTAAATTTAGTGACCTTTTCACCTTTGCGTGGAATCTAATAAAAATGGATACGACTGGGCCAGCTAGAACTCCTTTGCAAATTTCAGCGCAAAGAAGATTTTTTCAGTGGGCTGTAAAATGGTTTTATACCCAATTAACTGAAGACGTAAGTACAAAATTATACAACTTTTAATTTAGTCCAAACGACCAGTGAAAATCCTCAATGGTTTCCCTGATCATAAACAAAGTCATCCATCTTGGCTTTCAAACCGTCAAGATATAAAACTTATTTCCTCATTTCCTAAGTAAACAAACGAGCTAAATAATTAATTTAAGAGAAAAAAGAATTAATATGAGAGCAAAATATCAAAAAATTGATGTGGGAAATAATAAAAAATAAAGAAGGAAACACTATTGTAAAATTAACGCAAGTCCTTCGTTTGTGAGTTATTAACAGGAAAACTATTTACTCGAAAAAACACGCAATATTTAAATCATTGTAAAATTATTTTAACGTTACTGTTAATTCCTTAAAATTTGTAACGCGTTACCGTTACCTTTACTTTTTCTAAAAAAATAGCGCGTCACCGTTACTGAAAGAAAGTAACGCGTTACCTTGGCGTTACTTTTTTTTATAAAACTTATAATACATCATTTTAAATTCCAAAAATATTATGTTTTTTTTTATTTGGAAGTGTTTTCAAATTAAAAAATTATATATTTCAATTAATGTAATTTAGTAAAGAATTTTACAATAATAATCTATAAAACGTTTTTATTTTACATGTAAAATGTCAATTCTAAAGCACAAAATTTGCATAGAATTTCTTTTTCTTTCAATAAAAATAGTTTTTCAAAAAGTTCATCACTCAAACGAAACATTTTAACAATAATAATAGACCCTGCTCTGCCGAACAATTATTCTGGTTCAGCGCATCAAGTTGCAGAATCACTCAGCGACGAAATATGTTGTTTTATTGAAGGAAATTAGGTGACACGTATATATGTATATTGCCGATTTAAAAAAAAATGTTGGACAAAGTTACGGATATTTGAATCTTGACATCCATTTTTCAAAAAATCATAACTTTTTCTTTTAAACTCTATATTTCTTTTAAATTCTGTAGTGTTTGACCTAATTCAGATATTTGAATTTTCTTTGCGGATTCTGGTGAGTTTTGCTGATAAGATGCCTTCATTATATTAGCAGATTTTTTTTTTATATTGCAAAAAATAAAAAAGGTGGGGTGTTGCAGAAAATTTTATGTATTTTTTTCTTATAATTTTGTAAATAAGAAAATAAGATTTTCTGAAAAAAAAACACCTTTTTAATTTTTGCAATATTTTTATTAAGTTTTTTCTTAAGGAAGGCATATACTTTATAAGTTTAAAGCTTTATCCGGGCGAAAACATTTTTTTAGCGAGGAGAATTTTCGTTTTTATGAAAATATAATTTTCGAATTTTTCTCGTAAACGATGCAAGTTACCACAAAAGAGCAAGAGGCATTTCTTGTAGAACACTCTTAGATGCGCAAATTTTTTTGTTAACATTTTGTTGCATCTTTTGTTGTTTCTGAGAAAAAATGCAATAATTTCATTTTATGAAAAAAATCTCCTAGCAATCTCCTGTGAAAATCGACAGAATCCGAAAAGAAAATTTAAATCTCTAAATTAGGTAAAAAAGTATGGAATTTTAAAGATGAAATTGTGATTTTTGAATAGGTAATTTATTTAATTATTTTTTCCATTTTTATGGATTTATAAGTATGTACTATATAAGCTTCGTAAAAATACTTTTTTAATTTTAATAAGAAAAGTGAAAAAGAAGTTAGATTGAGATGATGAACATTTTAAACGAAATATTTTTTTTTTAGTTTTTGAATGTAAAAAATATCTATTTTAATGGGAAGCATAAGACATTCTCCGATCTTAAAATATTTTGAGCTGTTTTCTTCTTGTGCAAAAGAAGTTTTTGACAATATTAAAATTTTTTAGTAAATGATTTGTTTTTTCTATAATGAAAATATATATCTCCTGATTGGTTATCATGACATATAATTTAGTATGCCGTTACGAAATTTCGTAAAGTAACGTACAGTAATAACGTATCATACTTTGCATTACAGTTACTCAAAAATTAATTAATTAATGATTATTTATTTTTTTAAACTTTCAAAAAGCGTTAATAAACAGCAATATTACGTTAATACAAACTTATCACTTATGGAGTTTTCTTTGGGGGCCCATAAGAGTGGCCCTCAAAATGTATGATTGATTCTTATATTCTGTGACGAATTCTGAACAACATACATACAAAAATTCATTTTCATAAATTTTAAACTTGCGTACTTTTTGGAAAAATGAGCAAAATAGTATAGAAAGGAATTTTATGACTTAATGTTAAAAAACGTTCGTACTGGAATAGGTATAAGAATTTATAAAATTATGAGACTGACAACTCGATAAAAACAAAAAATAAATTTGTTTCTGGACTTATAGAAAATTTGGCAAAAATAGGATGGGGTGAAAATGCTAAACTTAATTGAATCGTTTTATCTGGGAGAAAATTGTTTGGGTTGACATCCGAAAATAGGGAAAATAAAAATAATTTTGAAATAGGTTAAAAACTGCTGTTCTTTTTCTTTTTTTATTTGAAAATTTAAATAACAAATTTCTTATACAATCAAAAATTATGACAAATTTGTTTATATCTACAGTTTTTGCTAGTGAGCAAAACTTTTCGAATTTTATCAAATTTGAGTATTTAAATAAAAAAAGGGGAACAGAAGATGTTAACCGATTTCAAAACTTTTTAAAAAAATTTTCCGAATGTCATCCTATTTCTCATTCTTGGGGTGGAAAAACTGAAGGTATCCACAGTTATCATTTTCGTAATTTTAAAATTAATTTTTTCAGGTGAAAGAAGAAATGACTTTTGCATATATTAGTAATATTTATCGATAAATAATGTCATTAATTACTTTGTTTGAAATAAAAAAAAAAGAGTTTCGAAAAAAATGATCCTTGTATCCAAGTGTCATTTTCATGACCTCATATATTTGACAAAATTTAATAAATGATTTTAGATAACAGGAAATATATAATAATTATTATCTGCGTGAAAGAATTTACTTCTCAGTCTACTGCGTCAAAAAGTTTAACACTTTCAATTTTGAAGTTGCAGTATGCTTAAAGATTTATGTTTAAAATTACCCAAGTTTAAATATTTTAAGCTGAAATTATTCGACTAGGAACGTTTTTAATTTTTAATTATCCAACTACTAAGGCTTGTATTTTGAGGGGGGGTAAATTTTGTCAAAGTCGCTTTTCCCCCTCGAAAATAAAAAGTTTTTATTACGGATATTTTTTTCATAGGATTCGTATTTTTTTAGATATTTCAATGTCTCAAGTTAAAAGAAACACCCTGTATATTGTATTTACTTTAGAATTCATACATTAATCTTTTCTTATAATTCTTTCATGCTGATTTTTTTTCATGTGTTTTCAAATTTTTGTCGGCCTTCTCCAAAAAACGATTTCTCAACATTGTGAAATCGGTATTTTAATTATTTTTTTCTACTTAAATTAAATTTTGGATAATGCATTTTTTACTGACCTCTAGGTGCAAATTCGTAAACAAATATATCAACAAAATTTAGAAAAAATGTAGGAGAAAAAAATATAGAGCTAAAATGAAAACAAAAAAATCATTTTTTTGACATGCTTTTCATTTTAAACCAGCTGTGAATTTGACCTCGAGTATTACACTTTGATTATATTTATAACTTTATGGCACTCATTTTATGAACACTTTGCTTCCCCATTATGCTTGAATAGTAAAAGTATTTGTCTCCTTATGGAGGAAGCATTAATGATTTTTCATTTATAAACTTTAATTAACACTGTAGATCCATTAATGCGTCTCGAATGAAGGTATCTTTTCTATTCTTGAATCAACTTTGAATTATGTAAATGAAAACAGTTTTAGTATAAAACTGATTTTTAAAGGCACTGACTAGTATTACGGAATTTTCCGTAAAACTGACTGGTCAAGTATAGCACTAGGGTTAGTATTACGGAATTTTCGTTAGCGAGCTGAAAACGGGGTTCAGTCTTACGGAAAATTCCGTAACGGTAGTCATTTCGAATTTTAAAATATTAAAATGACTATTACCTCCTTAATTGCCATTATGTTAGGGGCCGTGCAAAAAATACGTAACGCTTTTTCCTGATATTGTTGCCCCCCCCCCCACCCGTAACGCTCGAGCTGACCCCCCCCCCCCTAAAGGCGTTACGTATTTTTTGAAAGACCCATTATTGTGTTAACAAAAAAGGGCGACATCCATACACACACACACGGAAAAAATTTATCCGTAAAAAAGTCACGAACTAGTAGCTAGGTCTCGGATATGAGAAAAATTCATCGGATATTTATGTATTTTCGTAAATAACCTACGAACTTTGAGAAAGATTGACGAACTCGATGTGAAAATTCTAAAACGGTTCATCACTTTTTTTTACGTGAATAATTACAAAAATATTACGAGTGATTGGGAAAAGATTCTCAGAGCACTCACGAGCTTGCCTGACGAATCTGGGAACTCGAAACTAAGTCTCCTTGTACGTGGCCCACGCACACACGCGCGGTGCGTGTGTGCGCTCGTATGTGTGCCTCGAGCTCGTCGGATGAGTGGCTAGAAGTTTTATAATACCTATTTTGTTTGGCCTCGATGGCTGCGCGTGTTTACGCACTCCTGGTTTATGTTTAGAAACTTGGTGAGTCAGCAGTGTTTGAGGTTCGAATCTTCTGAGTTGCGAATTTATAAATTAATATAAAATTAAATCGCACAAATAAAATTTTTCCTCTTTTTATTTCAGTCTGAAATTTTCAGGAACTGTTCGTAAGAAATTCGAACTGTTCGTAAGAAACTTCGAAATTTATCCATATATTTCTCATAGAAATAAGGATTTAATGTTTCATTTTTTTATCTCGTATCCGAGACCTAGCTACAAGTTCGTGACTTCTTCACGGATAAATTTTTTCCGTGCACAGACACACACACATCCGGAAAATTGCTTAGAAAGTTGTATTGAGAATTATACATTTATCAACTAAGAAACGTTTAATTAAATCATTTTTAAAATATTTGAAATTGTACCGACTGCAAAGCTTCCTCTGTGAGGAAGCAAAAATGGGTGAGATGATAATCTAATTTGAAAATAATAAATTCAAAGAAGGGTCAGAAATGAACTTCAGTAATTTGAAATTCCAGGAACTATAAAAAAGAACCAATGTCCGTATTTAGTGAAATTTTCAGCTGCTAGTAAGGATTAGGTTTATTGTCATTTGGGTTCTATTCATATTGTTCGTCCCAGGATTAGGGCGGGCAACTACCTGTGGTCGTTACCCTCAGCGTTAATATCCTCATAATGTAATCGTAGAGGGAAAATTATGTTTGGAAAGTAAAATGTGTACATTACCAACAAAAAGTTTGGATACATTTATTTTTGTTGGAACATTTATTTTCGCATTCATATTTCAAAGTATTAAATTTGTATAACTGAAGGGTTGCATTACAAAACTAGATAACCAACATTTTTTCCGAAAATGGGCTTTTTGCATAAAAAATTCCTAAAAAATAAAATACATGTTTTTTTAGAAGAATGTTTTCAAATGCTCATTTTCAATATAGTAATAAAAAGATTGGTAATTTAAAACCAGATAACTGACTCTCTGTTACTTGTCTCCAATCTTCTTTTTTTTTTTAATTGCCTAACCTCTTAAAATTTTTGAAACCTTTTTCTGACCAACTTTCTCTGCCTGAAAGTGTTTAAGCGCAGTAAAACAATAAAATACTTCTTTTTTTCAAAGAAAATACCCTTAAATAAAACTATTTGCCACTTTTTTCAGCACCAAAGTACCAATCAAATTCCAACCTAAAATCTTAATTCTTCATTTTCTACAAAGAGCCAGTTTTATAAGGTTTTTTTCACTTAACTTTTTGCCTTGTGATCAGAAATGATATTTCTTGAAATTATTATCGTTTATTTACAAAGAAGCATATACCTTTCTTCTTTTTATAGAAATTTCATCGAAAAATCGTCTGTCACAGTGCGATACCATGACACTAAATCTTTATTTTTCCAGAACAGAGTAACTTTTTTTAATGAAATTTTTTGTATTGTTATTCAGCCTCTCCATATCTTGGGAGAAAGTTTTTATTTTTTTTTAAAATTGCAAAATAGATATTTAGTCGCTATCTAAAGTCGATTTTCAAAACCCATGAAATTTGACCATCAAAATTCTTAAATGATTTACTCTGAATTGGTTAACTTTTTAAAATCAAACTCATTTTCTCCCAATTGAGCAATTCAATATATCGGGAGTAAGTTTTTATTTTTTGTGTCAACTGAAAATTGCACTTTTTATCGTGATTCGCAACCAAGCCTGATCCAAATTTAGGTTCCTGCCACTTTCAAATTGTAAACTTCCACGTTATATTCCTCGGAACGGGATAATATTTTTTAATCATACTTTTTTGGCCTCAATTTAGAAATACTTCAGCTCGGGAGTAAACTTTTGCTTTATCTTTAAATGGTGATTTGGATTTTACAGAATGTTATTTCGCTCTCCTGAAAAATTCCGATTTTGTTAATTATCTAGTTATGTACTGCAACCCTTCAACCTTATCACTTTAAAATACATAAAAATATGTGTAAGATTGCCCCTGAATTGAAAAAATCAAAACCCCTGAATAAAATTTGGAAATATTATTTTTCTTGCTTTTCAACCTTTCGCAAAATACAGAAAAATATATCGCAGAATTCAATCTTTATAAAATGAGCTCAAGATTTATCTTGAATATTCAAGAAAATTTTTGAATCATCAATCAAATTAATACAAGAACTATTATGTTACATGGTTTTTATATTAATTAGAGAAAGTATAATCAAATTCTGTTTTTGTCGATATTCAGCGGGCGACTAGGCGCCTAGGGGCGCGGGTGGAAAGCGGGTCTCAACTCTCAACCAAAGATATTATTCTCAACACACGAAAACTGATTAGAAAAAAATAAAAATAAAGTAGTTTTTTTCCGTTAATTATCAGTGACATTTCACGTTTAGTTCATCTTTAAATAAATTTTCAAGTAAATTTTTGGAACCAAGTACCCTAAGTGGCGCCGCTCCCAGGGGGGCGCAAGTGAAATCCCACCCTGAAGCCCAGCCCAGTCTCCCGCTGTCGATATTTTCTAAATCTAAATGATCGAAAGCTATTCAAATTGATGGTTTAAAATAGCAAAATTTCAAAAATTAATATATTTAGTAAATATATTAATCGCTATAATAAATTGTTGAAAAATGTGAATACCCAAACTTTTTGAGGGTAGTGTAAGAAAAGTATCATTGTGCCCGTACCAGGTCTGCTACCTAAATGACCACTGCAGGCGACTGTTGTTGTAAGATTTAATCCCTTGAAGATTTGAAATTACCTAGTCTCATTTCAACCGCATCGACTCTAAATGAAAAGCGATTTAGTACCTAGTCAGTCTGCCCTATCCCTCTTTGGAGACAACATCTTCTCTCCAAGTCTCTTCTCTAAGTAGAAGCCCTTCAGAAATAAATTTCACAAATTGTATATTTTTGTGGTCCTTTTTGTTTTCGTGTTTGTTTTTGTTGTTATTTATGAGTCAAAAATGTTTCTGGCAATTTTTCGTTTTGTAAAACGATTGTTTGTGAAATGTTTTTCCTATCTGATTCGCAACCCTAAAAGAAATCAAAGTAACATTCTCGGAGCAAAAACTCTTTCAAACTTACTTTCAATAACTGCGAGTGTACGAAAAAATTGTTCAAATCTGCATCTTAATAATTGCGTTCGGAGCAAATGCAAACATGTCGAGTCGTGTATCGTACAACAATTAGCAGTTTCGAGTAATAAAAACGAAATTCCGAAGGCCGAAGAGCCTCAAATTAAACAGGTGAGTAATATACTACCACATGTAAATATTAAAATTGAAAATGTTTTAATTTCAGTTTTATATTTAAAACTGGAATTTAATAAACTTATAATTTATTACACATAAAATAAAATTTGTTTTTAAAAATTTGTTTGTGGCACAAATTCATGATTTCACGTTTGTGGCTTTTGATAAAACGCCTTTCTCTTGCTATAGTATTTTTAATTGTAGGGTAATTTATTTTATGCCATTGCTACGTATATCGAAATTTCTGTACGAATAGCCCGATTTTTTCGGTTCGCATAGACACACCCAAAAACAAAACCAAAAAAAATGCGAGAGAGACACTGAAAGACCAAAATTTCGAAGTTTCTTAATTTCTAGAAACTAGGAATAATTGTGTTGGATTATTCTCAGCGAAACACTTTTTCCTCTTGTAAAATTTCACCTGATGAACCCTTTTTAAACAAAAACAAACGAAAACAACCAAAAATTTTTAAATATTAAGAAACTAAGAGCTGCACTGGGTTATTTTCAGAGAAAGAAACACTTTTCCTTCTTTTTAAGTTTTTTCTAGGTAACCATTTTCGAAAAAATAAATAAAAAGAAAACCGTACTTTCTCAATGTTACAAAAATAATAGATGTACTGGGATTTTCTCAGCGAAACACTTTTTCCTCTTTTAAAATTTCAATTAATAAACTGATTTTGAAAAAGTTGGTTGAAAATTTGTTTAAAGAAAAAATTCTAAAACTATGCGCTGTAATGGGTTATTTTCAGCGAAATACACATGCTCTCCTTTAAAAATTTCACCTAGAGAACCATTTTCAAAAAAAATCCATATAATTTCTCAATATAAAGTAAAGTAAAGAGGTAATTTGTTATTCTCAGCGAAACAAAGATTTTTTTTCTTGTAAAATGTCACATGATGAATCGTTTTGAAAACCAACAAAAAATATTTTAAAAACCTAAACTTCTTAAACTAAGATTTCTACTGGGTTACTTTCAGCGAAGCAAAAACTTGTTCCTCTTGCAAAATTTTACCTAGTGAATCATTTTTGAAAAAAAAAATTCTTTTTACATTCTTAATGTTGGAATAATAGAAGATGCACTAGGTTATTTTCAGCGAAACAAACCATTTTTCCTCTTGTAAAATTTCACCTGATGAACGGTTTTCGAAAAAAAACTCAAAAACCAAAACTTCTCAAACTAAGAGCTGTACTATGTTATTTTCAGCGAAAAAAAAACATTTTCTCTCCTTTCAAAATTTTACCTAGAGAATCATTTTCGAAAAAAGACTTTTAAGGTAAAATATAATAAATATTTTTTGAATGAATAACTCAGAGAAACAAACACTTCTCCTCTTGTAAAATTTCACCCGAGAAACTGTTTTAGAAAAAAAACTCAAACACGAAAACTTTTCAAACTAAGAGCTGTACTGCGTTATTTTTAGCAAAACACTTTTTCTTCTTTCAAAAGTTTACCTAGAGAAACATTTGCAAGCAAAAAAACTAAACAAAACCCCAAAGTTTCTCAATGTTGAATAAATAAGAAGTGTACTGTGTTATTTCATTAAAAAAAAAATACTTTTTGCTCCTGTAAAATTTTACCTGAAGAACAGTTTTGGAGAAAAACTAAAAAAAAAATCCAAAAGCGCCTCGGTCCTAGGGGGGTAAGCATATTAACATTGTCTCCGCACATATCAAGCCTATATTGGCATCATACATTGCTAAAAAAATTTAAAAATCACAACTCTAAAAATGCAAAACTTCCAAATTTTGCAATTTTTAAAAGCGAAGGGCTGTTTCATTTTCCATTTTCACGTCCTGGAATCTGGTTAGAATGAAAAATCGTGCAACATAAAAAATTATCGTTTATTTCATGTAACTTAACGAAAATTTATATTGTTTAAGAGAAAATTGAATGCTCTAGGATCTAGGAAACACATTTTCAGCAAATTTCTTCAATCTTAGTATTAATATTTTCAGATTTTGTAGTTGAAATATTTTCTAATTTTAAACGCGCTAATTTTAATATTAAAAAAATATGTTGTCCTCATTTTTCGGATTCTATGAAGCTCAATATTTTGTTTACTATAACTTATTTTACATAATAAAATTAACACTTTTGAATTTGAATTTTCTGACTTTCGAACTGCCATGACGCTTTTTAATATTGCATTCTTTGTGAATTTTTCCGATTTCGAGATAATTAATTCTAAAATACCTTAAAATTTATGTTTTTCAAGATTAAACATTTGTAAATTTAAACACTTTCTGCTTCCAATCTTCCAAATTTGAATCGACTTAAATCCGAGTGTTTGAAATATTGTAATGTACCTAACTACCTATTAATTTAGGGGCCGTTCAAAAAATACGTAACGCTTGTAATGGGGGGGGGGCACCTCTATCTTTATGAAAAAAGCTTCACATGGGGGGGGGGGTCCAAATTGTTGGAAAAAGGCCTTGCGTATTTTTTGAACGTCCTCTTATTCAATTTGGGGCGTTTTTACCTTTTGCCAATTTCAAAAAAAAGTAATAATAGTAATAATCTTTTGTAAAATCAAGTTCTCAAATTTTGTAATTTTTAAAATAAAATTTCATTATTATGGTGAACTAAAATTGAGCTAATTTCTAATGGAACTAATAATTTTGTAATTTTTGATTTCAGACTTCGGTGAAACCTGATGTTCCGAGTCTGGTGATGCTTTTTCAAGCAGTTGGTTTTCAACTTCGAGAATTTGAGAAAAGTGAACTATCGAAAGGAGAAAATGCACTGCCAACTGAATCTATCAAGGTGATAATTCAGTGCGGTTCTTCACAAATGAAGGCCGTCTTAGAAATGGATGGAATTGAATGTCAGTGTCCAAGCAGTAAAGACGTTAAAGAAGGATCATTATGGAGTATTTGTGGTACAGGTCGCACTAATAATGTAAGCATCTTCTCAGTTATTACAATAATTTTATTATTTAAAAGAAATCCTATTTTTATTACTTATTCATTTCCATTAATTAATTAATTATCCGGAACATCTCTTAAAATCTGTAATTAATATTCATCCGTCAAAATTCTCTAAAATGTTATATTGATCTGAATTTAATAATAAATTTTAGATTCAAATTTAATTCTTTTTTATTTGATAATGTTCCAAAATATTGAACTATCCAAACTCAACTTAAAAAAATAACAATTTCGAATTGAAAGGCTTAAAATTGTGCAATTTCAAAAATTGCGTTGAATCTGTGTTGCAATTTGAACCTTTTTCTTGGTAGTGCAATTTCAGAAATTGGAATCATCGACTTTTTTTGTATTATTTTTTTACATTTTTATTAATAATAATTCTAAAGAAAGCGTAAAAAATCAAACAATTTTAAATTAAAAAGTTGGAAATTGTGTCGCTTAAAATCCAAATAGATAAAAATATAACTATCAGAAATTAATACCTCAGTAATTAAATAATTTCTTTAATTTTGAATGGTTACAATTTTAGCGTTAGGAATTTTTCCCTTTCGTAAGTTTTAATTTTGCCTTTCAAATTGAAATGGTTGAATTTTCAAAAGTATAATTAACAATTTCAAAAATCTCATATTTTAAATTATTTAAATTTACCTAATATAATTGACATTTTAACGGGTTTGAGCTCAACAAAGTTTTAATATCACAATTCTTGGCAATTAGAATTTAATCAGTTAAAATTTTTTAAGTTTCAAATTCTACTACGAAATGTTGAAAATTATTTGAATCCGAACTTCATTTGAAAGTGATACAATTCTAATTAACAAGAATTGTGATATTAAAACTTGTTTATATTCAACACCGCTTGATTGTCAATTATTTTAAGTAAATTTAAATCATTTAAAACCTAAAAATTGTCAAATTGTTGATTATACTTTTGAAAATGTAACCACTTCAATTTTAAATGCAAAATTCAGAATGCTAGAATTGTAGCTATTAAAAATTAAATAAATAATTTAATTATTTAGGTATCAAATTCAGATAGTTCTATTTTTATCCACATATTTTGTTTACCTTAGAAAACACTTTCTTTCATGCTTGAAATCTTCCAATAAAATATTTTTCAATTTTAAATGATTAATTTTCTTTAAATCTCTAACTGAAAATCGGACAATTTTAAGATATTATATTGAAAATTAAAAATTAAAAAAAGAATAAAAAAAAAGATCGATATGATTCCAATTTTTAAAATTGCACTACCAAAAAGAATTTTATAATTGCAACACAGATTCAAGAAAATTTTTGAAATTGCACAATTACAATTCGAAATTGTTTTTTTAAGTTGGATTTCGATTGTTCAATATTTTGGAACATTGTCAAATAAAAATAATTTAATTTAAATCTAAATTTTATTATTAAATTCGGATCATATACTAAAATTGAAGCCCAACAATTTAGAATAATTAAATATGGAATTATTAAATACAAAAATGACTATCAAGACTTTCAATGTGAAATTTTGCAATTTGAAAAAATGTAATAGTGAAATTGTCCTGATATTTTAAATATTTCAATTTGAACATGTTATAGATTTGGAAGGATTTCAATTTTAAATTATTGAATCATTAACGTTATCAATTTAAAATTATTGCATCATTAACGTTATCAATTAAAAATTATTGTACAATATGTGCAGTACAATTCTCAATAGAATTCTAAAATGTTTCAGGCTACCCTCTAAAAACAAAAAAAAATCTTCGAATAATAAATAAAATGCTGATTTTTGAACCTGAAGGTATTCAAAGAAAAAACATAAACTTTTCTTTCAATAAAGAAAAAAGAACCCTTAATTGAAAAAGACAAAATTTGACTGTTTTACAATTGCAACTTCAAAACTACAGGGTGTTTTTTTAAGTGGAGACTTCAAAATATCTCTAAAAAATACGCATCCTATGAAAAAATATCCGTGATAAAAACTTTTTATTTTCGAGGGGGAAAAGCGACTTTGAAAAAATTTACCCCACTATAATTGTAAATTATAGAAATTTCAAAGATGATAAATATGATTATTAAGTATCATCATGTAGTATTAAGTGATGTTCAAATTGATTGGATAGATTTTTTCACTAAAAAATGTGATTTATGTCAAAAAAATCACTGCCATTTTCACCGTTTAAAATTAAAGAATTTTAAATAATGTTAACCTTTAAAGTTAACTTATTTTTAAAGTGTTGACAATTCGATGGTTTCTAATCCTAAACTTTTTAAATGATTAAATTCAAACTCGAAGCGTTAAAAATTCAACAATATCATACTGCGTTTAAAAATTGAAGCATTCTTAAATTTGGATCTTGAAACTAAGTCGTCAAAAATGATTAATTTTCAAATTGTGTATCATGCTTTTTAAAACTCAATTCAATCATTTAGTAATTTAATTTTTGTTTTTAGGACAGTGTAAACAGCTCCAAATATGAAGATAGTGGAAGTAATCTTCTGCCGTCGATTCCTAAGGGAGTGAACAATGTTGTAAGGGATGTGGTCTATCGACTTTTTAAAATTATGAGCGCTCCCTCGCCACTCGCCACTGCAAATTCTTGTAACGATCTTAATGTATCTGCCCTGGGAAATGTGGAGATTACTGAAAGTCCTTTGAGGAAATCAGAATCCAAAGATGGAATTCATCGCAGCCACACTCAACCAAACATTAAATCGGTTCGAGTTCTGTCTCCTAGAAACAAACTTCTTACATCTAAGGTTACTTTAATTATTATTTATTTAATTTATTCTCATCTAATCATCTAAAATACTGAATAAAAATGAAAAACTGACAATCAATTTGCTTTTTCAGAATCTGTTTCCAACGACCTTTAACGAAAATAATGATAAGATTTCGAAAGACACTAATGAACCCAAAGTGTCAGGCGAAACTTTGCAAAGACAAAAAACCTGGCATATGGATTTGGATATAGATTCGGGAACACATTCACCAAACAGGTTTCAATCTCCAACGCCCGTGGATGAAATGTGCGATTCTTTGGGGCATATTTCTGTGGGAAGTGACGATGAAAAATTGGGTATCGGTGATTTTGTATTGAAGGCTTATCAAAGTTTGGATAGAGCAATCCGGATTATGACTAGAAAAACTCCAATGACTTCATCCACTTTGTCTTTAAACAGTATGTACTCTAATCTCCCATATTCCAATTGCCAATATTGTATAAATCAATTTTGTATTTTACTTGATACTAATATTTGGGGTCCTTGAACACACCTGAAAAAAATTCAAAATTCAAATGGTAGATTTCAGACTCACTTAATTGATAAAAAATACTGACATTAGTGGCATAAATTTGAAAAATGGCAGCAAAATAGGGCCTCGAATTGTTTAAAAAAATATCACATAGTGATATTTTGTTACCATTTGATGAAATTTTATATAACGTATTTTAATTCTATTTTTGAGGGTAGCTACATAATTTTTATTTCCAAATTCCGGGACTTTTCCAAGGTAATAAAAAAAATCTAGACTTCACGCTGATCGTTCGATTCCAGAAAAGTGAGAGATTTTCAAAAGAAAAGAAAAATATCATTAAAGAAGAATAATCGCATAAAATTAAAAAATTAAACTTTGGTTTAAAGTATTTGCAAAGATGTAAAGAAAATCTTTGAAAATCAATTCCTTTGAATATGTAACTTAAAAATAAATTAGCTTCCAGTTACACGGATGCCCATATCTGTATTATTATTCTTAAGGTAGATGTGCCAAAAATCAGATATTTGAAAAAAGTAGTTTTTCTGTGATTTTAAAAATCAAAATAATATTGCGAATGGTGTAAATTCAAACGAGGAACATCATTTTTAATTAATTTTTTTTTAATTACAAAAAACATTTATTTTAACAATGTTTTTTTTGCAATTGAAAAGAATGCTCTTTCCTTCATAAGAGATGACTGATAATATCATTTCAATTAAAATTGTAGAAATTTTTTTTTCCCGTAGACATGATTTTGGGCACGATAACTACCTTAAATCAGGGTGTTCAGCAGACTAAGAAAACTTATGATACGATCAAAGTTAATTCATCTTCGACTATTTAGTTAAAAATTTTATTATTTTGTTGAAAAACCATCCATTCTGTTAAAAAGTCATGTTTTTTGTCAAAAATTCAACTAATTGGTTGAAAATTGAACTACTTTGTTAAAAATTCATGTTTTCGTTATTTATCTCTTTAGTTCATAATTTAACTATTTCGTTGAAAATTAATTTTGTTTTTAGTTAAAATTCAACTATTTGGTTAAAAATTTATCTTTTTTAGTTGAAAATTCATGTATTTTGTTGAAAATCTTATTTTTTTGTAAAAACTGAATTTTAATTCTTAGTTAAAAGTTAATCTTTTTCGTTGAAAATTCAACTATTCAGTTAAATTTATTATTCTGGTGTTACGGTGTTGACCAGATCTTTTTGATAATAGTTTCTTTCTCTCTGCATGGTCTTAAATCACATTTTTCTTGTTGAAGATTCATACTTTTAGTTGAAAATTCGTCGCTTTGGTAGACAATTGAACTATTTTGTTGAAAATTTGTATTTTCTTATTGAACTACTTTGTTAAAAATCCATTTCTTTATTAATTTTTTTGTGTGGAAAGATTTAACCAGTTTCTTGAAAATTTTATTTTATTGCTTCTGATGAAATTTCGATTTTAATGGTTTTAGAATTAATTTTTCAAAGTGAAAGTGTAGCTACTCCATTTTTTGTTAAAAATTCATATTGTTAATTGAAAATTGATCTTCTCTAGTTGAAAGTTCAACGGTTTGCTTAAAAATTCGTCTCCTGTAGTAGATACTTATTTTTACTGGTTGAATATTTATCATTTTTCGTTAAGAATGCAACCTCTGGTTGAAAATTAATAACTTCATTAAAAATTCGTCTCTTGGTTGAATTTAACTGTTTTATTTAAATAAAAATCTTTTTTAGTTCAAATGTTATCTATTGCAGATTTTGTGAGAAATTCGTCTTTTTACCTTGAAAATTCAACAATTTGGTAACAAGATTAAACTATCTGGTTTAAAATGGACTTTTTAAAAAATAATTCATATTTTCGGGTTAAAAATTCAATTATTTTGTAGAAAATACGTCCTGTGTGTTTAAAAATTCATCTCGTCGTAAAAATGTATTCTGTTTGGGTAAACAAAAGTAACTATTTTGTTGGATCTTCTTGGTTGAATATTCATATTTTTTGTTGAAAATTCAACTGTTTTATAAAAAATCTATGTATTTTGCGGAAAATGCTTTTTGTCGTTTTTAGTTAAAAACTATTAGAACATTCATTTTTTGATCTTGAAAATTAATTGTTTAAACGGAAAATGTAACAATTCCATTTTTGATTGAAAACTAATCAGGTTTGGTTAAAAATTGAACTATTTGGTTAAAAATTTACCTTTCTTGATTAAAAATTAAATTTCTTGTTAAACATTCATCTGTTCGGGTATCAAAGTCAATTTCTTTTTTAACATTCGACTTTTCAGCTTGAAAAATTAACTCTTTTGTTTAAAATTCTCATTTTCTAGTAGAAAATTAATCTTTTTGGTTGAAAATTCATATTTACTGGTTCAAAAATCAGCTATTTGCTTAATAATCGAACTATTTTGTTGAAAATTTATCTATTTTATTAGGCCATATTTTTTTGGTGGAAAATGCAACTGTTTTAACGATAATTCGTCATTTTGGGTTGAAAATTCATCATTTATGGTGATTGAAAAACATGTAACAGATGACTAGTTCCTTTTGGCACCAAGTTATTAAATCTTACGTCCCTGTCAACGAAAATTACAAAATTGTTTGAAAATCCTAATTTGGACTTACAAATACTTTTGAGATATTTAAATTAAAATTTTCATCTCTTTTTTTCAGACGAATTCTTTGACAATCCACCACCTCTAAGTGTAAGTACAACTGCTGCTTCACCGAATCCTAAATCAATATCTCGACCTGGATCTGCTTGCTCGGTTTCCACTCGAGCTTCTCAAAAAACGCTTCCCCAAAAAGCACCGACTCGAAGAAGTGTACCAGCATCAATTCCTCGAAAAACGACAGAAAGACCTCCAACAGGACCAGGAAGTGAAACATCAGCTCCACTGCGACGAAAAAGCATCAACACAGCCACTGTACTTCCAAAGACGATTCCTCCAAGATCACCTGCGCCAAAAATTCGAACGTCTCTCTCGATGAATTCCACAACGCTGGGTGATAAAGTTGCCCTTTCTGCAAGAAGAGGAATCTCAACTAGTGTAACAAATAGTCCTTTGCTTGCTAAAAGAAATACCTTTGGTCCCAACACTTCACTCAGGGGACCTACGCACTCTAGCACCTCGAAACCGATTTTGCAGACTTCGACTGGAACCCCAGGGTCGACCAAGTTCGGATTTTCTAGAAAATAAATAAGCACACAATTGGCTCGAATAGTTTAAAAAAATGAAAGTATTAATAAATAAAGTAATGTTAGACTGGGAACAAAAGAACTTCGGGAGAGATAAATAAAAATCTATTTTTAATATTTGGAGATCTAGGCGAGTATTTTTTCAAATAATCGTGATAGTCTAATCGTGCATGAACTTTTTTGTGATGAAATTTCGGTGATTATTTGTAGAAGGGTTTAGTAATTGCTTTTGTACTCACTCAGAAAAAGTTTGGTTTGAATCAAACAAATAATTTATTATTGACCAAATTTTTGGTTGATTAAACCAAACTTTTTGTTTTGTTTCCGCCAATTTTTCTGGTAGAATGAACTAATAAAAATTGGTTGAATCGAATAAAATTATTCAATCAACTAAATATTTTAAAATAGCCAAGAAAATAATTTGGTTGAATCAAACAATCTTTTTCTGGGTGTTATAATTGATTGAAAATGTAATAAGAGTTTTTCGTGACTTGTCAAAAATGTATGTTTAGATATGTAGTATTTATGAACCAAAAATATGTGAATTGCGAAATTCCATTGAATATAATGTGTTCTATATGTAATATATTTATAACGATTCGATAGTAAATTAAATTCAATGATATTAAATTATATTCATGTTATAAGTGAAATTGAGAAACAGGCTTTTCTTGTTTGTATTCGTTTATTCGTAAGTGTAAGTCGAAATAATGCAATGTACGATTGTGGGGATATTTTATCAATAAAGAACGATTTGCTTTTTCATCAAAAATTTATCTTTTATTAACAATATTTTTAAAAAGCTCAATTAATCACTTTTAAAATGAAAAAATGGTTTTAGTCGTATTCGAATTGCATGAGAATAGGAAAATAACGTCTAAAATATTTTTACGATACAGTAAAAAGAAAGAAAATATTTGTTTTCATTATTTACAAAATCGGATTATAAAAAAATATTTCAATAAGTATGTACAGGTGAAAATATTTAAGTTAAACTTTAACTTAAATATTTTCACCTTTAACTGTTAAAGTTTTGTAGATTTCGAAAAGGGGTACAAGAAGTCTGATATTTTTTAATTTCATTAAGAATTTAATTAATACATTTCATTATGTATTACAATAATTGGATGATTTAAAATATTTAATTATATAAATTATTTACATTTTTTTTACAGTGACTAATTATTTCACAACCAAAATCAGAAAATTATTATCTGACACAATTTTACAGATTTCTGAAAAACAATTCTTTGACAAATTCTTCAGAGGAAAAGTGCACCTTTTGCAGATTTATAAGTTTTCCGGAAATCATCTTTTCATAAGATGTTTTTGAAAATATACTTCAAAATTTAGTTTTTTTATATAATTTCAAAAAAATACGGGTAACGGCCAAACATTCTTGTTTGGAAACGTTCACATTTAGAAAATACATCAAAAATGAAAATAAATTTACAAGTTTTCAAATTTCACTACGTTCGAGAATAGATTTTTATGTTATCCAGAAGAAATTGAAACTGTGGTTTGTAATTTACTGACACTGAGAACTATTTTTTACAATTGAATGGGGATGGCTTAAAAATTAAAAGAAATCTTCAATGTAATTTTATTCAAAAAATATTGAATATTGGAGGTTAAAATTTAAATTAGTAAGCTACATCTTGTGAAATTTGAAAACCTTGAAATAAGCTTTATGCATTTTTCCAGAAAGGAAAGGAGAAACATTTTGCAATTGTAAAAAAACAATCTCAGAAATATATAAAAACACCGCTATTATATTTATATATATATATATATTTTTTTTTGTATGTATATACTATTATATATTTTTATTTATTATTTCCGTGTATCAGGGTGCACAGTCTTCCCTCTTTTTTTTTAGTTTCCCCTTTTTTCTTGTAATTCCCCTTTTTCCCCCTATTCTCAAAAAACTTCCCTTTTTTTTTAAATGTACGATATTTGAAAAGACAATATTTGAATTACGCGGAAAATTCTCTGAAATTAGTAAGTGTACCCATTATTGAATAACAATTAAAGCAATTACATCACTTAAATAAATTATTTATGAATGAATAAGGTACCAATAACATTAAAAAATATACAGTACTTTTTAAATAAGTATTAGAAAGTGAACACTTTATATACCTACCTAAGTAAAAAATGGAATATTCCAAATTCATCAACTGCAATGTTAAATGTTCTAACTTGAGCAATTTTTAATTTGAGTTTAAGAGCACTGCAAAGTAGGGCGGAGTGAAAATGCTAAAACAAATCAAATCGTTGGAGCTGAGGGGAAGAAAACTTGTGGAATGACATTCGACAAAAGTGAAACAAAAATTTGGAATCAGTAAAATTTAACGATTTCAAATTCAACATATTTTCTACTGGTTCAAAAATTATGACTACTTTTTTATATTTACAGCTTTTACTAGTGAGCAATAATAAAAAATTACAAAATTTAAAAATAAATTTTCTTGCGCAGTAACAAATTTTTTGAAAATGTGCAAAAACATGTTCTTTTGGATTGAGTCATATGCACACATCTAAAAAAAGTTGAGTATGTCGAACCTGAAATTCATTCAGCTTGAACCAAAGAAACATTTTATCATTTTGTTTTTTCGAAAAAATACTTTTGTCGTGATTTAGGATTTTTGGGATTTCATATTTTTTTGCGATTTTGGAACTTTATAAGTACCACGAAAAGAAATGTTTCCCATTAAAAAAAAATAAAAACATGTTTCTTTGGTTCAGGCTGAAGAAATTTCAGGTTCGAATCAATCCAAAAAACATGTTTATGTACATTTTCAAAAAATTTTAAATGAGGCAAAATTTTTGTTTAATTTAAAAATTTTTCAATTGTAAATTTAAAAGAGAACAGAAGATATTAACCGATTAAAAAAAAAATTTTTCTTTACTTGTTTTGAATGTCGCACCACAGATTGTTATCCCTCAGCTCAACGATTTGATCAATTTCAGCATTTTTACTTCGCTCTACTGAAGAGTGTAGTTTTAAATTTACATTGAAAGTATTAATTATAGTAAGGAAGAAATAACAAATCTTGGAAAGAAATATTCATGAGAACGATGTTAAACATATCAAAATTGTGTATTTAACTAATTTTATTTTGTTTCTCGGACTTTTTTATATCACTGTGAATGGATTTCCGAAGACCTAAGTATATCCAATTTTTAAAAATAAATTTTTCAATGGCAGAAATCATTGAAAATTATTTTAAAATATAACATTTCTTATAAAAAGATTGTTTGTTCTTTTCGACATACAAAAATAAATGTTTAACCTTTCCCCTATTTTCTCCTTTTTCGTGAGAAAATCACCCTATTTCCCCTTTTTTGAGCTCCCTTTGCGCTGTGATCCCTGGTGTATTCCTTTGTAGGTTTTTAGATATTATCATTACACCTTCGACTAAACTCATCCCTACCATCTGCAGCCGGATTCTTATTAGAAGCGCTCACGTTCACCTTAACATTTGGCGAAGGGAGTGGAAAACTGTGGAAAACCAAAACTCCGGAGCACTTCCGATTAACCACAGAAGAGTTTGGATGTTGACATTAAATAACATCGAGTGCCCACAATCATCCTACGTCTCAAGCCTCCCACTCGGCAGTAGCTAAAAACAGAAAAAACGCGACTAAGTGAGAATCGCAAACGGTCACCCATCCAAGCGCTAACCGTGCTTCTCCGTGCTTAACGATCGAGATCTCGACGAGTAGAGAATCACCACTCAGCTACTGCCGTCAGTTATTCATATGTGTACAAATATTCAAATATTTATTTATACATAATATTTTGATACATACATTCAATATTTAAAGTATTTTTGAGTCAAGTTAGAATTTGATCAATAGAACCACAATAAAACTGTATGTAGGCTATAGTGATCTCCAGGTATGAAATTGTTAAATTCCATTACAACAATCATTATTTTCCGTTAGGGTAAAAGTTATTGCTTACTAACTTTCGATGAGGTAACATTTTTTGGAAATTGAAAGTATTGAGAACCGGTTTTTGGCAACATCCGGAATCTGCAAGGAGAGAGTGGGTAGACTATATTGGACTATATATTCTATATTGATCTTGCGAAAAAAGCATGTAATACAATTTCGGTAAAATGAACCATTTTCCAAAACGCTAAATTTTTGAATTGGAAAAAAAGTATGAAAGAAAAATTTGAGAGCTAGGAAAATTATATATAAAGAACTAGGTAAGAATGTCTAATAAAAAAATCGTTAAATGATTTTCTTGCTTTCTCTGTAAGTATGGGTAAACTTGCAGCGGCTCGAGCATTTATTGCTAATCCATCCAGCGAAGCCAATATATTCATTTGATTTATTTATTAAATAAAATAACGGACAATAGACCAATTACAGAGAGTAACACTATACATCAATCTAGTTATAATCGTTTTAGAATATGTGACCCGATGCTTGAATGAAAGTCGAAATATGATGTTCAAAACTATAGCCTCGTGCCAGTCATTCGCCGGACTACATATTTGTTTTACAGGTGAATGAACGCCATAGTTTGTCCTAGAAGTTGCGATCTAAAAAGATGTATTACGTACCGACATTCAGGAGCATGCAAGTCAATACTCCCAAGAAATTCCTTACATGCTAGACTTCCGTTTAGAATTGTCCCCAACAGCACGCAATATTGCTGCAATGCTGCAGCAAGATTGCATGAAAACATTGGCTATATTGCAGAAATGTTGCTGCAATATACGAATGACTTCTCCCAAAAAATATTCCTTTGCAATATTGCTGCAATGTTGCAACAATATTGTGCGAAAATCTTATATAAATATTGTATTATTTTTTAGATCTCGCCGCCAACGCTGTGCAGAAATATTGAGATAATCTCCTCCCATTTCAATATTGCAATATTATTTTGCAACATTGCAGCAATGTTGCAAAGCAATATTGATTGGGAGAGGTCATTCATATACTGCAGTAATATTGCTACAATATTGCATAGCAATGTTGCCAATGCTGTCATGCAATATTGCGCGCCAAGCCAAGAATTTTAAAAGCTTGACAGCACGCAATATTGCATGAAAACATTGGCTATATTGCAGAAATGTTTCTGCAATATACGAATTACCTCTCCCAAAAATAGTTCTTTGCAATATTCCTGCAATGTTGCAACAATGTTGTGCGACAATCTTATATAAATCTTCAATATTTTTTAGATCTCACGGCCAAAACTGTGTAAGGAATTGGGATCATCTCCTGCCTTTTCCCTTTACAATATTGCAATGTTATTTTGCAACATTGCAGTAATGTTCAAAACTATATTGATTCGGAGAGGACATTTACATATTGCAGCAACATTACGGCAACATTGTGAAATTTTGTAACTTAAATCTAAAACTATTTTTGAAATATAAAAAAGGTAGTACAAACTTTTTGCATGGAATAAAATCAAGGAAATGATATTTACATTTGAAAAAATTTATATTTGATATTCTTTTATTTTATAGAACACATTAGAATAGAGAAAATTTTTTGAAAAGTAGATCATTCTTTGCATTTTCAATATCAAAATTTAAGCATCTATACATTTTTACATTCTCATCAGAGAAGGTATCAGATATGTGTAAAATTTGACGGGCCCCCCCCCCCCCCCCGTTTTTGTCGAATGTCCACGTTTTGAGACATTCTGAATCCAAAAAACAGGTTTTCGCGAATGTGTCTGTGTATGTATGTAGATTTTTAGTCTGTTAGCACGATAACTTTCAAAAGAATTGACAGATTCGATTATTGGGCTTTGGTATACTCTTGAAGTGTCCTAAAATGAAGGTCAAATTTGTTAGTCAGCCATTTTGGATGACTTTTTTTGGTAAAACAAAAATTACTGGAGTTATAGCATTTACAAAATTCCAAAAAAGAAACGAAAATGAACATTTCAAGCCAAAAAACGCACGATATGAAAAAAAGTCCTGAGGAGAAAAACGTTGCTTTTTGAGCAACCTACAATATTGTCATAACAACTTTTTGAATTTTTTGAAAAATCAAAAATTAAAATTTTGATCGCACAAAAAAAGAATGAAAAATAAAAAATTCCATTTTTCTGTCAAACTATGCAAGATATGAAAAAAGATGAAGAAACAAAAATTGTGCATATAAAAAAGATCTACAAATTTTGTATTGATCACTTTTTGATAGAATGCGTAGTTTTTATTTTATTCGTAAAAAATAGCATTCAAAATAGAAAAATTAAATCTTTGGAAAAACGACGCAAGATACGTAAAACGATTAATAAATAAAAATTGTACATCCAAAAAAGATCAACAAATTTGTGAGCAATCACTTTTTGATAGGATGTGTAGTTTTTGTTTTAATTTCAGAAAATAAAATTAAAAATGAAAGAATTAAATTTTTGGACAAACGATACAAGCTAGGAAAAAAACTAATAGACAAAAGTTGCTCACACAAAAAAGGAGTATAAACATTTGTCATTAATAATTTTTTTTAAAGAAGCATAGTTTTTGTTTTAATCGTAACAAATAGGATTATAAATAAATAAATTAAATTTCTGGAAAAACCACACCAATTTTTTAAAAACTGTTGTTATAACAAATTTTTTAGAACCGCTCCACGCTAGGATGCGAATTTTTGGTTCAATTCGTAAAAAATAACATTCAAAATAAACAAATTAAATATATGGAAAAACGACACAAGTTGCAATAAAGTGTTTAATAACAAAATGGTTTTTTTAATAGGATGCGCACTTTTTTTAAATTGAAAAAACAAAACAATGCAAATACTTTTGTTTCAATACCAATGCATATTATGAATTTGATTAATATAAATTTATTCAAATGAAACATTTTTTCAGGGTAGTTGAGGATAAAATTTAATGCAGAATAAGAAACAAATATTAAAGTTATCATGATAAATAAAATTCGTACTTTATTTTGCAATATCTGAATTAGCAATTCCAGGCTGAGGTACAGAAATAAATATAATATACATTTGATACAAATAGTGTTGAACCTAATGTATAAAAGTTCGCATTTTCGACAAAATCGAGTGCGAAGCACGAGACACGTGATGAGAATGTGTTCGGTAAAGCCAAAGGAGCTTTAACAAAAGAGAATTCACAATCACCATATACAGTTGTCGATGCTTTGACCTTTAACTTTAAAAGGTCTGTGCAAAAATATGGGAGAAGTGCAGAGACCGAGCGCGCAGCGCGAGGTAAATACAGTAGAGAGTAAATACAGCCTGGAGATATGAAGTCTTGTTTAAACTTTTTCAATGCCGCGCTTTTATTTACATTTTTGCAACCACCAATTTTTAGATTTGGACATTAAAAAATTAAAATATACCTTCAAATTTAGATGATTCTAATAGTTTTTTTTTCAAATGTATGCGTTCAAAATAGGACAATTTTTACCAGAATTTTATAACAAATTTAAAAAAATGTTTTAATTTTAATTTCAACTTTAAATTCAACTTGATTGGTTGACTTTTTTCAGTTTGTTTATCTTTTACTTATTTTCTAATTTCTAAATGTTTCTAAAAATTATTAATAAAAGAGGAAATTTTAATTGTAAATAATTTTTTAATATTGGGAAATAGTTCTGTTCTTAGCATTTAACTACCATACTATAATAAATATGTAAACTTTTTTTTAATTTTCAAAAAGATAAGAAAAATTAAATTATAGATGAAAACTTATTTTTAAGAATTCGAAAAAAAAAATGTAAAAGCTTTATAATAATCTTGAAAGATTTAAGTCGATTCAATTTCTTCAAAGATTTCTGGAAAAATTTTAATGGTTTAGGTTTTATTTTAAGAGAATAATTTTAAGTTTTAAAGATTTCAAAATGTACCGAAAAAGAATCTGGGCAGAAAATTTCAAATGATTTCTTGAAATTTCAAAACAGAATGTAGAATGTTTTGAAGAACATTTTTAGAAATAATTTGAGTAATTTTAACAGATATTTAGAAGAGTTAAAATAATTTTAAAGAATTATAAGCTTGAAAAAATTTGATGATTTTTTTTTAAATGAATTCTAAGAGAAACTTGCAAAATATTTAAAAACATTTTTAATTATTTCTTAAAATGTTGAATAAGAATATAAAAGATTTTAATGCAAAAATTTGCAATTGTGCAATTTTACATATTTTAGAAAAATACGAGTAAGTTTAAGAGACATTTAGAAATTTTAAAACGATTCAAAAATAATTAAAACTCGTGAAGATTTTGAAAAAAATTTTAAATGTAGATGTCAAAGACAAGTAGCTTTATAAGAATTTTGAAAGGTTTCAAGGGAATGAAAAAATTTCTTTATATTCTTAGGAAAAAAGAAAAATGATTTCTTATTTTGAAAAGTTAATGTTAAGAGAATATTTAAAAAGATTTTTAAACATTTGAAGAGAATTCAACAATTTTCAAAGGAGAATCTGGAAGATTTTGAGGTGCTGTTTTGAATGCGGAATTTTAGGAAAAATTCGAATAATTTTAAAAGATATTTACGAGTAGAAAGTTTACATTTTCTCAAAAGATTCAAAAAGAATTTTCTTAAGATTATTGAGAAAATCGAAAAATATTTCAAAACATTGTAAAGGATTTCCTACAATTTCGAAAAAATGTTAAAATTTTAATTTTTTAATTTTAAAAAATTTGAGTAAACTCAAGACATATTTGATAGATGTGAAAAAATTCAAAAATAGTTTTAAACCTGAAAAGTTTTGAAAATTTGTAAAAATGTACATTTTTAAAGATTTCAAACAAAAACTTTAGGAGCTTTAAAAAAATTATGAAAGGTAATAAAAGAATAGCAAACTTACAATACCTGGGAAAATTTTAAATAATTTTTTATCTCGAAAAATTATTATTTGAAGTAATTTTAGAAAAATTCCAACGATTTCTAAACATGTGGAAGATTTGAAGGCAATTAAACATTTTTAAAATGATTTTTCAAAAATTAAAGAAAAAATAGTCAGTTTAAAATATATTTAGGAATTTAAGAGGTTCTAAAGAGATTGAAAATATTTAAAAACGTGGAACAATTTCCGAAAATTTATCAAATATTTTTTAATTTCTTTCAAACATCTAAAAATCCTGAATACCTTTTAAACTCCCACGAATTTTTTTCTAATATTTTGTAAAATCCTGTAAAATAAAAAAGTTTTCTTTAAAATTTCCTAGATTCTTTTCGACACATATGAAATCTTCAAAAATCTTGTTGAATTTTCTCAAGAATCGGAGAAAAATTATATTTAAATAACTTTTATAGAAAATAAATATTTATTCGAAATTTTTATTTTGTATTACTATTTAAAAATTATTTTCCCCCTGAAAAGGAAACACTGAACATGCGCGCAGCGCGCGATTGACGATGCTAGTTTATTAAAAAATATGATGCCCAAATTGTAATTTCCAGATTTGAGTACACATTAATTATTTACGCAGTTAAAATTGTTCCAGATCTATACTATCTGTAAAGATGTTTGAAGTTATTTAAAAATGTTCACTACATGTAGAAAATTTGAAAACTTGAAAATTGTTTTAATTCGAACGATACATATATTAGCGGTTATTCAAATTTCGTTTTTCCTAAATATCCCTTTAAAATTTGGATCCACTAACCTAAAAAATGTAACTGATTTCAAATTTCTATCGGTTCAAAACTGAGAGCTTCGAAAATTATTCTTTATAATACATCCATCGATACACATGCATCGATCGTTCTAAAAACCCAGTTTCATTTCGAAATTCAAATCTAACCCGCGGGCTCCTCGAGCAAGCGCATTGGCTCTTTATCGAGTCATCGGAGTCGAATCGCGAACGTCCATCATGTTCTGGTTGTGTATGTGTGTGTGTGCCGCGGAGTGAATTGTTCACCGAAGTTCCGGAAAAATAATAAGAAAAACAATGTCAGTTCGTTCGACGTGTGCATCAACAGATGTTCGATGATCGTTCGGCGACTTTCTCAGCTTATTTCTCATCGAAAACAAGGTATCCATTGTTGACGCTCACAAAAACTCCAACAATCCGTGAACCTCTGCAATTGGAGCACAGGGATCTCTGATCTCGCTTAACAACCTTTCCCAGTTGTCCGCCGTTGTCCGCGGTCACCTATCGTACTGGCATCGCTCCGGAAGATTCCTGGTGAATTTCTAAATTATATAATTTTATTCGCGCCAGATTCGCTCGGACATTGCACTTGGATAAAAAGTGATGCCAGCTCGATTCGGCCACTTTCGGACCGACGGACATGTTGGAAATAATGGCGTCGCTCCTACTTGTGCTTTCGGATCATTTTATAATTTCCCGTGAATTCTTAGCATGTGGTTTTTTTTATGCTTCTGTGATTCAAGTACCTCGATCGATTTAATACATTGATTTTTATCATATTGTGAAATATGAGTGATGTGTGAGTTTTGCTTTTTGCACTTTCGTGATCCTTCCTGTGCTCCAATGGCTCCAATATAATTTTCACCTATATCATTAAACGATTCTACAAAAGGTATTGTTCATTATTTGTGTTGTATTGTAGACAAAATTTAATTTTATATACTTGGATTTATTTGAGCAAAATTGCTTGAGTTTTTCACAAGTTTGATTTGTAAAAAGTTCGAAAAATCCAATACGAACTTTTGATGGTGATTGAGGTTCCACATACGCAAATTTGTATATTTTATAGGATCATAAATGTATTTTTGTATGTATTATTTATATACTTAAGTTTGTGAGCACATGACTTTTATTTGCTATCTTTTTGAACTTTTTATGGGTATCGATTTCTTAATTGCTTACTGTACCAGTGAGTTTGTAGTTAACTGTTAGGTCTCATGTTCATTAATATTGTTATCTTCAATTGACAATTAAAATTTAAACTTTAATTTTTAACACATGATTTAATTTATTTTCTTGGTCAAATAGATGTAATGTTATGAAACTACGGTTATCATTATTCATTACCTAGGACCCACCCAGGTTTATTTTAATATCTTTTTACATTACTTTTTCTTCCAACGATCTTCGTTTTTATATCAATTAATAAATAATACGTTATTGTATTTAAGAAGTATATAAAAACATCAGTACCTAAATAAGTGGAAAGTATATACTGTATGAGCATTAGGGTGATTAAAAAAATGACTTTCGAATCTGAACACGAACACTAGCCTAAGTTGTGCCTTCTTAGTTAATGAATTATTCAACAACAAAAAGAATTCAAAATCGAATATGACTTTGAGATCCTCCATTTGAATTTTGTCTTTTTTATTAATTTTTTGTTGTTTTGAAAATGCATGTATTAAATTTGTATACATATAAAATTATCCCCTTTTATATTACCATCATTGTGAATAATTTAATGAAAATTTGTCAACTCATTTTTAAGTAAAATATCCATTTTTTCTTACTTGTTTCACATTTTTCTATAAGTAAAATTTTTTAATTTACTTATTGTATTTTGTAATTGGCACACCATATGTTAAATTCTTATAGCAAAATGTGTAACAAATAGGATAAAATTGTTATTTTCTTTAAAAATGAGTTAAAAAATTTTCATTAAATGATGTACAATGATGGTAATGTAAAAGCAGATAATTATTTATGTATAAAAATGTATTGCATGCGCTTTCAAGACATCGAGAAAATAAAAACAATAAAAAGAACAAAACTCAAATAGAGGAACTCTAAATCATATCCGATTTTGAATTTGTTGTTGTTGAAAAATGTGTCGACTAAGAAAGTACAATTTAGGCTTGTGTGCGTGTACGGATTCAAAAATCATTTTGTTTCTTGATGAAATGAATGATGAACTGTTGACACTTTACTTCCCCATATAAAAATGTTTTATTCATTTCAATAATTAAAAAAAAAGTTAATTGATTTATAAATTTAATGTATTAATTGTTAGTGGTAAATCATAATTCGAAAACCTTCAATTTTACTTTTATTTAAAAAGTGTTTATGTAATTTGCAATATTATAGAATCCATTATTCGTAGTGAAAGTTTTAAAACCTATCTATCTATAATCCATTTTCTGTATCATGACTTCAGTTGGTCACAAAAGGCTTTTAAATATACCAGTCAATTTCTTTCGTAAAAGTTAATCAATTTGGTGCTCATTATATCAATATATTTCTAATATTAAAAACTTTACTCTTTTTTATGTCAAGATATGTAATCATCTTTTTTTTGTAGAAAAGGATGTATCACAGTAAAATCTATAAAATCTAGAACTAATTTGTTTTTATTACAAGCAAAGCTGTAAAAAATCAAATCTTAAATGATTTTCGAGCAAATATTAATCGAAAAAGAAAATGTTTTTTCTCATCTGATCAGGCTCAAAACTCGATTTTGGACATCATCTGGGACTCTAATGACTCCAAATGTTTTTACCGTAGATCAACCTGTTTTTGATTTATTATTAAAAAGTTATTGTTGATGAATATTGTTTAAAAACCTTCTTTTTGAACTCCTGAGGTCAACTTATGTCAAAAAATGTAGTTCGAAAATGTTCATTGTTACAAAGCTTCCTCTTTGTCTATGAGGACGCACTATTTGAATAATTATTCAAATTATATGAGTGTATTGTAAATAATTTAAATGTATTTTATGAACTTGAAGCTCTGAACGTCCAAATGAGTGCAATATTTTTTGCAAATCTAGAAATATTGTTCCAAGTACAAAATCAATTATAAGTCTTATTTATAATGTATCAGTATTATTTTGGATATAAATCAATCAATCTTTAAGCACTTTATAGTTTATACAGCAAACAATAAAAAACTTCAAGCACATAAGTAAATTAGTAATTTCTAATTTTGGTTTGAAAACTTTGTTAAAATGTTTGAATTGATAAATGTTGAGTTGAATACTGTTCCAGTATTAATGTATTATTAAAATTAGTCAAATGGAAGCAACCTATTATCAACGGTTCAACGGATGAATTTATATATTTTATCAATTGCGTGTTAGTTGTATTACTTGTACGAAGTATAGACTAAAGATGACTTTTAAAATTAACATTCCAAAAGCATTCTTAAAATTCATGATTTTGGGTGAAAGTTGATTAAAAATTAATTTTATTTTTAATGCTTGAAAGTTGTTCTGAGGTTCATTAAAAAAATTTAACTAGCCTGGTTCCCGCCAAGTTTGTTACGAATGTTGCGTTATACTATGCTTTCAAGTTTGCTCTCGCAATTCAAGTCAGATCCTATTTGAAGGGGTTGACCTCTTGAAATATGGTGTACCAGCCTTCGTGAAATCATTTAAATCCTTGCGAAATCTTTTTAAATCTTTGAAATATTTGTGAAATCATTGATACCTTTGTGAAATCTTCCAAATCCTTGCGAAATCTTTTGAAATTGTAGTGAAATCATTGAAATCTTGAAATCTGGTGTACACTCAAAAGTCGAGTGGTCAATCCCTTTGCTCCTAGTTTTTTTTTATCGTTTGTCTTTTTATTCCATGTATTTTGTGAATAATTCTTTTTCTTAATAATGCTCTTATCATTAGTGATTTTAGACCTTACAGTTTACAATTCAAGCGTTAAAAAATTAATGAATTACCCTATGCTATGCAATAAGAAATATGGCTAAAAAATTTTTGTTTACAGGCAGATGGTCCTTACTGAGAAATTGACGCATCAGTAAAAAAGTAGCAACTCGTACATATTGAACGCCAAGTTGAGAGCTTCCTTTTCGAGGCGATCGAAAAGAAAAAGCACCAGGATGGCGGAGGAGGGCAATGATGTCAAGTCGGCAGGTCCGTCTTCTCCGCGGAGTCCTCACGACATCGCCGGAGGAAAACCAAACAGTCCCAGGTCGCCCAGACAACCACGTCGTGTGAAAATCACCGATCAACAGATGGACAACTTAACTAAGGACGAGATCGTGGCCAAGTGGCGTGAACAGGACTTGTATGTGGAGTGTCTAGAGGCACAGGCGGCAGCCCAGGAAGGTACTGAGATCACATGAGAGCGAGAGCATCTCACTCCCCACATTTCTTCTTAACTGAATATTCAAAATGAGAATTGAATCGAGAATCGAGTCGATATTTTTGCCATTCCGAGGCAAGACTCTTAGAGACGCTAAGTTTCAGGGATCTTATTACTTATTAGTCAAGTGAATCCGTTGTTTATTTCAAAAGGTGCCTAAAAAAAGAAAGCAAGAAGATGAAGGGAATTAAATCCAGAAACTCGAATGTTTATTCGTTGCACACAATTTGATTTTGGAAAGTTATGTAAAAAAAATTAGGTTTTTCAGGGTAGCCACTGGGCGAGGAAGCCAAATAATGACTGTGAAATTGTTTTATTTTCAGTAAAAAAAACGAAACTTCAAGTCTACCTTCGACTCATTTTTTCCACGTTTAAACTAAATTATCTTCAGACTGAATTCATTTCAAGTCGGATAGGCATTCCATGCTCAAGTCAGAATCATTTGTCACTCGAATATATTTTTGCCACAAAGGGAATAAGACGACATGTATCTTACCGATTTGGCGGAATAAATTTTTTGACGAAGTTATGATTAATTGAATTTTAAAAATTGGAAACTCGAATTGTCGAAAAATGGTCCGAATTTATGTTTAAAGATCAGTATCAAACTAGAAAGAAAAAGATGAATATCTATATTGGATTAAAAAATATCACAATTTTAACAAAAATGTTGACCATTTTCATTAATTGTTTTCAAGATTTAAAATTCAAATACTTATAATATTGTCAAAAAAATTCCGTAAATTGGTAAGATATGTGTTGTTGAAAAACAAAATATTTGAGTGACAAATGAATCTGACTTAAGCATTGCCTGCGTGCCCGACTTGAAATGAATTCGGTGTTCACCTTCTTATTATTTTGCCCCTTTCCTATTTATTTTTTCCACATTTGTTTTCAAGTCGAACAGGCCGTCTGGTGTCAAAAATATGTACTAATACAAACGGGGCATTATTTGCAAAGTTATATTATTTTTCTAAATTAATTTAACGACTTAATTTTGAACTTGCAATTCGTATCACATTTTATTAACAGCACACCATTTCGAAAACTATTGAAATGTTATAAATGTTTCATAAATTAGCCTAAATAATCAAAATCGTAAGGACTGTCTTTTATAACTTTCTGAGCTATTAAACCAAATTTAATGTAATTCTAATTAATTTTCCATATTTTCATTGATAAATAAAAATTAAGCCAATTTTGACGTTAGGTTTGATCCCGCTTGTCGCCGCCAGTTTTTGACTACAACGCCATCTGTTAAATATCTTTAAAATAAGTTTTAATTGAAAACATGGAACGTTAGAAATTGCAGTTGTAAAATTAAAAAGCTTAAAATGATTGGTTTTTTAAGTTTGAAGCGTTTAAAATGTAACAGTTTTTAATTAAATAGATTTAAAATGAAATAATTTTGAATGTGATAATTAAGAACTGGCTAAGCTTGGAATTTAAATCGCTTAAACTCAATTTTATTGAATTTTAAAATGAAAACCTTAATAGTTGAAAGGTTTTAAATTGACAACGTAACAAGTGGAATTTTAGATTGAAACTTTCAAAATTGGATAATTTCAAATTAAAAGCTTGAATGCTTGGAATTGAATTAAGTATTTTGAATTAAACTTGATGAATATTGAGAGGTTTTAACTTGGAATGTTTTGACCTTAAACACATCATTTAAAATTTATAACATTTTTCCTCTGAAAGGGAAATGAAGGAATCCTGCTTATAAAATATTCAATTTGCATAAATATCAAAAATGCATAAAACTCGAGAAATAACTGGATATTTTTCTCCAGTATCTGAGTGGCCACCCTGAAATTCGTAGTTTTGAAATTTTTTGTAACTTCAAGTTTAATTTTGAACTTGGATCAGGGACTAAAATGGTTTCAATTTATTTTCCCCAATTATTATAAATCTTGAATCTCTTTGATTATAAAGTTATAACAAAATTTGTCTGTATTTTCTAAATTTTCTACACCATTTTAGTTTTTGAATCGATGTCGAATTTCTGTTTACAACTTAAGAACAAAATTTAAGAAAGCACTCGAGTTTTATATTACATTTGATTTTTAAATCAGTTTATCATAAACTCTGAAGAAAAATCTGGAAAATTAAAAGCTTAGAAATACAAGTGTCTATTTAAAATCGTTTTCTAAGTAAATAAACTCGATTGTTATCTTAAAATGAAAAATTGTCTGCACGCGCACAGGTTTTCTAGATATTAAGATCATAGATGCGAAAGTTGTTCATGAGTTTTTGATGCCGGTGTGTTTGGAGTGGTCAAACATCTTACAATTAGTAGCAATTGTGTTGTGTTGTGCAGAATCGGGCAAAAAATTCGGCACAGTGAAAAAATGTGTGTTCCACCAAGTGATCCTGAATTTCTCAGTGAGTGTCTTAAGGAAAAATTTGAAGATCATTCACGAATCGGAGGAAGCAGAAAAGTTCCCTAAGTGCCAGTGTTTTTTTTTAATAGTTTGCTTCACGATTCGAAAAAAGTAAAGAAAGTGCAAGTAAACGAGTGTAGTTTTGTGCACGGTTTGTGATTTGCCTTCAAAAAAAAGAAAAAGAAGATGAGAAATGGCGAGGATTTCTTCTCTTTATTCTCCTTTCCTCAATTTTCTTTCAAGTACGTTTTGAAATGCCCTGAGTTTTTCACAATGGGTTTTTATCTTCATCCATGTCTCGAATAGTTGTTAAAATTTCGACAAATCGGTGCTGGGAGCAAGAAGGCTGTGTGGATTCTGTGGGGAGAAAATGAACGCCGGTGCAGGTGGAACTACAGAACTCAGAGAATGGCGCCTGCAACGACACCAGATATCAAAGTATGCGTCAATTAACGATGTCAATTGTCAGGCAGTCAATGTCACTATAAACGTCTTTTATGTGCGCACTTAGGGTACCAATAATAGATTCATCCCACGATAATAATAGACAATAATAGACATCCCATGATCAAAAGATTTGTGGCAATTCGCGATTATCACTCGCGTTTCTCCTACCACTATTTTTATTATGTGTCCGTAAATATAAAATAATCTTGGATATCAGTATCGAATTTTTATATAGTTCATGTCCATTCGTCAATTTATCGAACCTCCGGTGCAATTCTTATATTTATAACCATCTTCGAGTTCTTTAGTTAAAATATTCGATTATGACTGTAACTTGGATAATTGAAGTAGCACATGGAAATATTGATTTTCTTAAATACTATAGTACAATGTTTTAAAATTGCTGTTTGGTATCCGAAAGTAGTAAAACAAAAATTTTGAAATCGGCTAATGCCTTCTGTTTGGTTTTTTGAATTTAATAATTAAAAAAGATTTTCATATGGGCAAAAATATTATGTTTTTTTTCTGAGTAAACGTGCTTGTGGTGACTATACAAAATCCGAAAACAAACTTTTGTGAGCTACGATTTTTTGAAAATATACACAAAAAAACATGCTTTCAAAAAAGTTTTGTTAATTTTTTGAGACCAATAGATTTTTTAACAAAAATATTGTCTTTGTATCCAAGAAACGTAATTATTTAGTTGTTTAAAATAATTTCAAAAAAGTTGAAAGTCTGGATTTTGAAACACTTTAAAATGTTTGAAATTTGTATTTTTATTATAAAAAATAATGGAATGTTTCGTCGATTCAAACTGAAGAAATTTCAAGTTCGATATGTACAACTCTATAAAAAGTGTAATCAATTAAATTTAAAGAAAAAACCTGTTTTTGTACATTTTCAAAAATTGTAAATTGCATTTTTCATAATTATTTTTGTTCACTACTAAAAACAGTAACTACAAAAAATTTGTCATCATTTTGCAGCCTATACGTAAAATTTTGAATTTTCAAGTTTAAAAATCGAACAAGAACGATAAAAAAATTTGTTTATTAGGATACCATACCAGAACTTTTTTTGCATGACTCAAATGATTCAATTAATTTCAACATTTTCTCTCCGCCCTAGTTTGTATCTTTGCTTTTTTTATGTATTTAAAAATAATTTCATTTTACCAAAATTTTAAACTATCCATTCACTTTTCACAAAAAACTATTAAGAATAGAGAAATAGAAGATACGTACAATATAGGGATTTTTCATCATTTACATCAATTTTGAAAAGCATTATTAACTACAGACTTGTATTTGTTTTATTTTTCTATGATGAGTATAAATTGGAATTGTGCCTTGAAGGACGAAATTATTAAGTTGGCGATTTTTTTCAATATAAGAATAATCTTGTTGTAGGTGAAATAGCCTCGCTAAGAGAATCCGAAGACAAATACCGTCAACAGTATGCGGAAGCATCGCACAGGGAAAAGATTCTAGTGAGGAGGCTCGCCTCGAAAGAACAAGAATTACAAGAATATGTTGTAAGTAGATTTTGTTTGATGATTAAAATTGGAATATTTAATATTATAAAAATTCTAGATTTTTATTTTTCAATTCTAGGGCGAATGTATCAATTATAGAAAACAAAAGTGTTCTTTAGATTTTAACAACTTTACTCGGTTACTTTCACGAATGAAGTTTTAGGTCCCAAAAATGGAAAAGTTGAACTAATAATATTTATACTCTGGGACCAAAGTAGCTCACTACATTTTTCATGAAAAAGACGTTTTTTATCGCTGGAATTTTAAACGAGGAAAATTTAGGTACTGAAGTCCCTTAAAAGTCAAAATTTTGTTACTGTTCAGTTTTTACATTCATCCGATATTAATAACCGTATGATAATTTATTGTAATGTGTAATAAGTAATTATTAATTTATATTCCGGGGTTTTTCAGTTCGAAGTCTTTCATTTTAGTCCTTTCAAATGTAGACTAATTTCAATTCCTGTCGGTTTGGGTGCGTTTAAAATTCCGATTGTTTGCCTTTCGTTCACGCTTTTGATGTTGTTTTTTAGCCTTTTTTCAGTGCTTTTGAATCCGCTACAGTCAATCTTTTAATTCAAACTATTTGAAATTTGATTATTGTAGACTTTAAGATATTGCGTATATTGGAGAAGTTGTGCAGAAGTTGTAAAATGCAAAAGACAGGGGGATTTCACTACATTAATAATAGGACTCATTTTGGGATAAGAAACCCATCAATTGGAACTTCGTCACGTAATATTAGCTTTGGTGTAAATGTATTAGATTTTTAAATATTGTTTACTTTATTTAAACAGAGTCAAATATCTGAAATGAAAGCCGCTCAAGCTCCGTCCGCAGCAGCATTAAGATCCGCCCTCTTAGATCCAGCTGTAAATATATTAATTCAGAAGCTGAGGCAAGAATTGATCACAACGAAGGCGAAATTAGAAGACACGCAGAATGAACTCAGCGCGTGGAAGTTCACTCCCGACAGGTATGTATTTATTGAAACGCAATTCATGGAGCTTAATTGTATTTCGAAAACTATTATTGATTCTAAAAGGTAAAATAATATTTTTGTCATCTTTTTTATTTCAGTAATACTGGAAAGAGATTAATGGCGAAGTGCAGATTGCTCTATCAAGAGAATGAAGAGTTGGGAAGGATGATTGCTAGTGGAAGAATAGCAAAATTGGAAGGAGAGCTTGCGCTTCAGAAAGGCTACAGCGAAGAAGTCAAAAAGTCACAGACTGGTCAGTAAATAATAGACATTTAATTTGATTGTCATTTCACTTTCATTACTAACGAGAGGTTGATCACCCTTGAAATCTGGTGTACAATTCGTGAAATCTTTGAAATCATTCGAAATCGTTTGAAATTTTTGAAATCTTTGAAACCTTTAAAATCTTATAATCTCTGTGAAACCTGTGACATCTTTAAACCCTTTGCTGTTTTTCGGATGTGACGTGTCAAGGTCAAAAAGTTGTTTGGATAAGGTTTTCCATGCATTTTTCGATAAATATTCGAATAAGGGTAGAAGAAACTTAAAGGGAAAACATGCAACAGTAACTTAGCGAAACATATATGTACAAGGGATATAAAGCCTGTAAGGTATCATAATTCACTGAGATATATTTCTGTTCTAAGCATTTTTATTTTCGTTAGTTTTTGGAAAATGCATATATAGTGCTAAAAAACGATTAGGCTCGTGCTTATTAGAGATTTAAACGGTTAACAAAAATTTGTCTATTAATATAACAAAACATTAAAAGAGTTTACACAAGATTTCCATGGATTACACAAGATTATCAGATATTCCATGAGGTTAACCGAAATTACACAAGATTACAAGTATTACAAAGCAGGGTGCACACCAGATTACAACAGTGGTAAAAGCCCTCGCTCTTAAATCTTCACGAAATCTTTGTGAAATCATTGCAGGCTTCGAAGTTGTACACTTTTTTAGGCAAGGATACTTTTTGCTAATGTAAGGCTACTTTTTTTTGCTTCTTTTCTTAGTAAAGTGATATAAAAAATTGATCATAAAATTTCAGTTTTTTTTTAAATTAAAGAAAGGTATGCCTAACGAAAATACTTTGACGAAAAAAAAGAAAGAAATTAATCAAAATAGAACAATCGATGGGTTTCTTTAAAAAGAAAAACTAAAAATCAGAAGCCGCAGTATATAATACATTAGGATTAGTCGAAAAAATTAAATGATGGACATCGAAATAGGAACAGATGTGGTTTAATGAACGCCTTCAACTTGCGCGTAAGCAAAATGTGATTTTAAAAATTCTTATTTGCATAAATCCATAGTTTATATATTTTCGTGTATTTCATTTTTTTTAAGGGGTACATTTGTACAGCTTTTTAATTAACATTTTCTAGGCGACGATTTACATTTAATGGAACCCTGTTTACAAAAAACAATTTCAAAAACTTTAGGAATGATGAAAGAATTGGAAAGTCTGGGAAATCATAAGTGGAAACAGTTTTTTTTTAATTATTGTGTTTACATTTATGATTTTCCAGACTCAGCAAATTTTTTTCTGATACATTTTTACTAGTAGAAAAGCTTCAAATGCCTGATAAAATTCTTTCGTCATTCCAGTTGATTTAAAAATTGTTTTTTGGAAACGGGGGTTCATTAAACCTGAGTTATCACCTAGAGAACGTTAATTAAAAAACTGTGAAAATTTGGAGAGACTGTTGAAACCTCTAAACATTTTTAAAAAATTGAAATACACAAAAATATAAAAACCATTGGGAATGGTGGTCGACCATTTCGCCATCTGGTGCCGAAAATCATAAATAGAAAGAGTAGGTATAATTTAAAAGATTCATTTTAATTTTTGCATAAAAGTGTTTTTACGATTGTTTTGTAGAGTTTCAAACAATGATTGAATCATAAAAATAAGTCTTTGTACAAAACAAAGCGTTTCAGATAGAATTGCTATATTATACAGCAAAAAAAAACACATTTCTGTCAAAAACGTTTTTCTAAAAACAAAAAAAAAACATTTTTACTATTTCATGTACATTACCGTCGGAATTTGTCGGTGCGATCAGCGAAAAAAGTACCTACTATTAAAAATCACTGCTGACTTTGAAACGTGATTACTCGTTCAAAAATGAAGCGAGAAACTTTTTCAAAAATCTGTTAGAAAGCTTATCAAATGACGCGTCAATTGAGCCCTAATATAAGTATTTTTGACCTTTTGGAGAGAATATACTGCGTGAGAAGTTTGAAAAAAAAAATCAAGAATTTCTCGAATTTTGTATCTCGACTTCATCTTGTGGAATGACCTAGGAAAGTTGTAGCAAAAATCTGAAACGTTAATTAATCTTTCGAGTCTTATCTTTAATTTAGACCAATAAAACTTGAAAAATCCTTACTGGTTCTCGAGATACGGCTAAAAATGTCCAAGCCTGTCTGCGCCGAATTTCAGGCACTTTAGTAGCGAGTCTGGTCGTCTGCGATGCTCGCCGGCTGAGACTCGATGCAGACACACTTAGACATTTATTGTCATATCTTGGGAACCCCTGAATATTTTTGAAGTTTTATTCGCTAAAATTGAAGATGAGATTTCAAGGATTACATCCTGTCAATTGCTGTTTTTTTTCTTTTCCTTAAGTATCCTAAGTCACAGCGCGAGTAGAAGTTAAGAAACAATATCTGAGAAATTCGCGGCGACCACCGCTCTCTCGGTCGACAGCAGTAATCGCCGACTGAAACTTGACATTTGAGGCTTGGACATTTTTAGCCGTATCTCGAGAACCCGTGAAGATTTTTTAATGTTTTATTGGGTTAAATTAAAGATAAGACTTCAAAGACTAAGTGGTATAAATTTGAGATTTTGGCTACAACTTTCCTAGGTCATCAATCCATACCAAATTATTTACACTTTTTAAGGGTTCTAATTATGGAGAACGGTTCAGAAAATATCCACTTAAAACAAAAAAATTACGGTGCATCGTGATATTTTTTTTCTAAATAATGAAAAAACCTTACTGTGTAAATTTGAGGCAAATCAGAGTCTATTTAGTGCTCCCCAAACGGCGTTAAAGTTTTACTAGAGAATATCTCTCAAATTAACAGAGTTAAATGCTTTTAAATATAGGTCTCTGAATTCGTCTTGGTTTCATGTATAGTTTCAGATAATTTATAAAGAAAAATAATCTTCACATATTGGCAATAATATGGGAAATATATAAAATATTTGTCTTCAAATTTACCAGTACAGTCGTAAGTATTTCTCTTGTAAAGCTGTACAATTTTCATCTGTTGTAATTTTCTTTAAAATAAACCAGATAATATATAGTAAGTACCCGGTAAATAATTAGTAACTTTCAAAATATTGATTTTAGAGAAAATTGAAATTGATAAAAATTGTGCAGATTTACAAGCTGAATACGAGTGTCATGGAAATTTAATATGTTAGAGTAAACCAAGAGGAATTCGTAGGTCTATATTCAAAATCACTTATCTTTATTAAAATTTGAGAAATATTCTCTATTAAAGCTTTGACGCCGTTTGGGGAGCATTAAATATACTCATATTTGTCTCAAAGGACCCCGCACCAAATGTACATCAAACGGCTTTTTGTAAAAAATTCTAAATCTACTTTTTTTATATTTTTGAACCTGCAGCGCAAAAATGGGGAAGAAAAAAGTAAGAAAAATGGACAGTTTTTAGACAAACACTTGTCAAACTTTCCATTTTTACATGTATTTTAATAGAAAAATGCTTGTTTTAGTGAAATGTTTTTTTCTCAAAACCTCTTTGAAAGATTTGGCTAAAAGTTTCACATTTTGACGATCAGACTTACCGAAACAAAAGTTTTATACCCACGAACTAGAAAGATTAAACGATTTTTTGGACATACAGCATGTTTTGAGGGTGTTTTTATATCTTAAACATCCAAGTATGGAAATCGTCTTTTCTTAGCAACTAAAATCACCAGAGATTTTTTTATTAATACATTGGCCAAAAAAATCACTGTAAAACATACACAGAAAGCGTTTCTTTGCAAGATCGGCGTTTGAAATTATTATCAGGGTAGTTAAAACCTTCCTTAAAATTAATTCAAAGACATATTATTGCTATGCACGCTTCCTCTACTTATTTGAAAGTTATTTCATACCGTAGCAGTTGAAGAAAAAATCTCTAGTGATTTTAGTTACTAAGAAATGATGATTTCCATACTTGAATGTTTAAGGTATGAAAACACCCCCAAAACATGCTGTATACCCAAAAAATCGTTAATCTTTCTAGTTCGTGGGTATGAACCTTGTGTTTCAGTAAGTCTGATCGTCAAAATGTGAAACTTGTAGCCAAATCTATCAAAGAGGTTTTGAGAAAAAAGACATTCAACTAAAATAAGCATTTTCTATTAAAATACATGTAAAAATTGAAACTCCGACATGTGTTTGTTTAAAAAATGTCCACTTTTCTTCAGAATATTTACCTCGCAGGTTCAAAATTACAAAAAAAATTAGATTTAGATTTTTTTACAAAAAGTCATTTACTGTACATTTGGTGCGGTGTCCTTTATACAGTAATCTTTTTTATTTATAAACTAATTTTTGATTGATTTAAAAAAGCTACTTTTTAAATATTTTCTTTTAATTTTTGAGGATATTTTTTTCTTCGGAAGTATACTTTTTTGATACTCTTTTTAGTTCCATAGAGCACTTTGAAGCCTGTCATTGAAATCTTTGTGTAATTATCAAAATCTTTGAAATGTTTGTGAAATGTTTTGAAATCTTCTGAAATTGTGTGTAATCTTTGAAATGTTTTTAACCATACAATCTGGTGCACACTCAAAGGTCGAATGGCCAACCTCTTGATTACTAACATTCATAATCTAACGTCTACTTTTTTCAGAATTGGACGAGTTCCTACAGGATTTGGATGAGGACGTAGAAGGTATGCAGAGTACGATATACTTCCTCCAGCAAGAATTGCGCAAGGCTCGCGAGTCTGTGACGCTTCTGCAACAGGAAAACGCAGTTTTAAAAACAAATTCGAGCGAGAACAACCTGACGAATGGGCTTTCTCCACACACGCCACCGATCAAATCTGATCCCGAGGAAAGTCCCGTCGTGGACCTTAAGTTGGTGAAAACCGAAGACAGTGAGGTGTGCAAAGGTGCAAGGACTCCACCCTTGCCGCCGGAAAAATCGCCTAAGAGTGAACGCGCGAGTGACGGAAATGAAAGGACGGATCGAACCGAACGTAAAGCTCCTCAGCCGGAGCAAAACGACGAAAGCTCCAGGGATTCGCCTGCCTTGATCATCAAGGTGGAAAATGAAGAGCTCAGTGATCGCGAGGAAGAGGAGGAACCGACTCGCACTAGTCGAAGGACGTTAAGGACTAAAAACAAAAGTAATAACAGAAATAGTGGTAAGACAAATGGGGAGGAAGTGTTGACGAGGGTAACTAGGGGGAGGGATAGGACAAAGAGAGACAAAAGTGTACAGGGTAGTGACGAGGATAGAGTTCACAAGAAAAAACGAAGAGAGAGCGTCCTCTCTCTTGATTACAACGAAGCTGATGATGACGCTTTAGTTTTGACAAACGGCGAGACACTGCAAAGCGATCCAGAATAGAGTTCTACAGTTGTTTTGAGAATTTAAAATTGGAATATCGATGCCTCCGTGTTAAAAGAAGTTCTCTTGGAGTGAACATTATGCCTAAAACGACCAATCTGGCGTTGTTCGTCGAAACTAACGCACACTTACGCGGCAAACAGCAGACAGGTTTAGTGCTTAATACTTTGTTGTTTAGTATCTTAGTTACAACTATTCTAAATTCACTGTGAATTACTTTCAATTCTGTCTATTCTTTTAAATTCTGTAAATTACTTGAATTCTCTAAATAATTCTCGAAATTCTTTAAATTATTTTGAAGACCTTGAAATCCAGAGAATTGCACAAATAATTCTAAATAGTACTCTAATCCAGAGAGTATTAATTACTAAGCCTGTCTGGTATGGAGGTATCGATGTATTCGCGAGAATATTCTTAATAATAGAGAATATATCGAGAATTTTAATGTTTTTTATTAATGTGTTCTGTGATTCGAAATTATCAGAATCGAAGTTCATGGACGATTTAATTGGCCGAATTTAAATTACATTATGAACTTTGCGCTTGAGTAAATTCGAAATAAATTCACCTAGATTCTGGGCGACTTTAATAACGTTAATTGAATGGGAATTTCAGTTAATTCACGTAAAATTGAGTTTAAATTCTAGTTAACTCGACTGATTATTAGTGAGTTCATGAATATTCTAGTAAATTATAATTAATTCCGCTGAATTTTACTGCATACTAGAGAAGTCAACTGTTTTCTGAGTAAATTCTTATGCAAATTTATTTAAATGCAACAAAATTCAAAGCGAATTATAAAAAAATTCAAGTAAATTTAACTAAATTAAACTGAATTCAACATTAATCGATTATATTTTGTAAATTGAAAGTAACCTTACAGTAAATTCTTGTTGAATTATTTTCACTTTATTTAAAATTCATTAGAATTCAGTTAAGTTAATTTTGAATTTACGTGAATTTAGTGAAATTACCTAAATTGTAGTGAATCTAAATTGTATTCAACTGAATTCCAAACGAATTCTTGTTCAAAATTAATTTAAGTTAATTTAATAATATTTAATTTAAATCGTGATAAATTCAACGAAAATAATTTTGAATTCTTCTATTTAAATTGAAAATTGTTTCAAGGTGAATCATTGTGGAATTAATTTCACTACATTAAAATGAATTCAGAGCAAATTCTAATAAATTTATATGAGTTTTCGAGTTTATTAGGGAATTATTATTTATTAATTATTTATTAATTCAACTGAAGTCAAGTGGGTTTAACTGAATTTGATAATCTGAAATTGATTTCAACTAAATTCAATTGAATTCAATGGAAATGAAGAAGTTACGTTGAATTAAAGCTTATATAGGCGTAGATTCCAACGAAGTATGCTCTCAATTTGGATAATACTCAAATTTCAATGTATTCAAATTTCAATTTTTGATATATTATTTTGAATTGATAAAAATCTTGGGTATGAAATCCTTGATATTTGCAGAAAAAAAAGTATAATTCGTATTATTTTTAGTGAGAAAAATTTAATTTCGCATAAATTCTCAAAATAAATATTCTCGTTCTCGCAAGAATATTCTCTGCTTAGAACTCTAATCCAGAATTGGTAGTCAGTTTTGTTTTTACAGTATGTGACCACGAATACCACGATTTTCACACAAATATCTTCGATCTGCTTGCGAATTTTGTTGAAATAGAAAGTATTCATTGAGGCGCTCGAAGTTTAATTCTTTTTGGAATTGCAGTATCAAAATCAAATTTTTGCGTTTAAGAAGGTCTCTAATTTCAGATTGAAAGTTACATAATTTGTGAACCAGACAGTTTCAAATTAAATATTGATATTAAAATTCAACTAGAATAAATGATTATAGTTAAATTGTAAAATGACATGTATAATATTTTTTGTATCGAGAGCAATCGTTTCCTTTCGTTGATAAAAAGAGATGACTCTTTTTTCCTGGAAAATATTTGCTAAAGGATAGATTCCAAGCCCTAAGTGAATTATATCCTTTACTCTGTATAAATATATAAATATTGATAAACAACGTAATTGACAGCGTATGTATGATAAATTACAGCATAAGAAAGCCTGCATCAAATGTACTCTAGATTGAAATTTATTATTAGTGAAAAGAGTACTTGTAAATGGTTAAGAACAAAAGAGAGGAAAGAACATCTGTTAATTTTCAGTTATTTTTACAACGCGATCGTTATTATTATTCGTGACGCATCACAAAACATAGTAATTTCCATATATGTATCTTTCATTTGTCAAACTAAATTACGGATTTGTACAAAGTATTTACATTGCTATTTTATATCACCTGCATATATTAATATACGTTTGTTTTATATTTACCTTTTTCAGAAAAAATTTACTTTTACCATGAATATATATTTTCAAACATTCCCAATCGAGTAAATTATTGACCTGAAATGGTACTTTAGGTAATTAATGTCGTTATTTATTAGCAGAATCTGACCCTTTTACGAACAAAATTTTTATTTTTCGTGAATTTTCATTCGATTTTTTGTATAATGAAAGTTACAAATAAAATTGATCAATTTTTAAGTAGCTTGTTAATTATTTATAGAATTTGTATTTAAAATCTTGTCTTTTTATTTCAAGCCGTCGTCTCTTGAAATCTTTTAATTCTTTGTGAAATCAGTGAAATTTTGTTGAAATCTTTGTAAAATACGAAATCCTTGAAAAATCTATGAAATACTTTGAAATCATGGAGATCTTTGTGAAATATTGAAATCTTGGTGAAACCTTTGAAACTTTTTTGAAATATTTTGAAATCTGAATTTTTCGAAATCTTCTGAAATTGTATTTTGAAATCTTTTGGAATTTTTGACATCTTTGTGAAATCTGAAATATCTTTCTTAAATATTTTTTGAGATTTCTTAAATATTTCGAAATCTTTCCAAATTTTTGGAATCTTTGAAATCTTTTAAATTCTTTGTGAAATCATTGAAATCTTTGTTGTGAAATTTTGATAAAGTCATTTACATATTTAGAAATCTTGACGAAATATTCTGAAATGTTTTGTAATTTTATTTAAATCTTAGTGAAATCTTCGAAATATTTGTGAAATCATTGCATTTTTTTTTGAAATATTTTGAAATCTTGGTGAAATCTTGTGGGGAAATTATTTGAAATCTTTTAGAATTTTTGACATCTTTATGCAATATTTTGAAATCTTTCTTAAATATATGCGAAATCTTTTGAAATCCTTGTGAAATATTTTAAGGCTTTAGTGAAATCTTTTGGAGTCTTCGAAATCATTAAAATCTGTGTGAAATATTCTGAACTCTTTTGAGATCTTTGAAAACTTGGTGAAATCATTGAAATATTTGTGAATTCATTGAAATTTGTTTGAAATCTTTCGAAATTATTTGAAAGCTTAGTGAAGTCTTTTCAAATCTTTTTGAAATATTTTAAGATTTCTTAAGTATTTTGAAATCTTTACGAATTTTTTGAAATCTGAAATCTTTTTAATTCTTTGTGAAATCATTGAAATCTGTGTTGTGAAATCTTGATGAAATCATTTAAATCTTTAAAAGATTTAGAAATCATCTGAAATGTTTTGTAACGTTTCTCAATTTCCTGCAAAATCTTTGAAATCTTGGTGAAATATTTATGAAATCATTGAAATTTTGTTAAAATCTTTGTGAAATATTAGTGAAATATTTTTAGAATCTTTGTAAAATGTTCGGAAATCTTTGTGAAATGATTGAAAATTTGTTTGAAATCTGAAATCTTTGTGAAATATTTTGTAATCTTTGAAATCATTAAAATCTTTGTGAAATCTTTTCAAATCTTTGAAATCTTGGTGAAATCATTGACATATTCTTGAAGTCATTTAACAAAATTAGAAATCTTTGGGAAATTATTTCAAATTTTAGTGAAATCTTCTGAGATATTTTGAAATATTCTGAAATCTTTTGTGACCTTCGAAATATTTGTGCAATAATTGAAATCTTTGGGAAAATATTTGAAATTTTGTGAAATCGTTTAATTATTTCAAAAAGATTAAAAAAATTCACAACGATATAATTTGTGAAATATTTTGAGATTTTGCGAAATATTTTGGCGAATCTTTGTAATCTGGTACACACCAAAAGTCGCGTGCTTAACCTTTTGTTTCATTCACATGAAAGTAATGTATTTTGACTTTTTTAAATTATCAAATCAACAAATTTTTATCGTTAGTTTCTAACTGGTTTCTGAGCTAGTTACAGCGCTAATGGAATCTGAAATTAGATGGAATAAGTAAGTATAAATCTATTATAATACTAACTAAATTCATTATTGATAGATTATTAGATTATCCCTAATATGCCTTGAATTTATCTCGCGGTATATATCTATGAAGTAATATATACGTGGCTTGACGATATTCTTGGCGGCCCGGTCACGTGGGGCTGAGCACGACGTCATAAAATCATTGCTTTGTTCGTCGAGTTTCCTAACCTCTAAAGCGGAACTGTCAACTCAAAGACGTCCCGATAGATTTTGTCCTTTTTAAATGAGGTTTTTTAAAAATATTTTACTATATTAGTGATAAGTCAAGATTTTTGAGAAGCTTATAAGGTAAAGATGGCTGTACGAGTGTCCAGATTGGTAACGAAATTCTCACATTCAGGTTGCGTACCAAGATTTTTAGCGTTTCGAAACATGAGTGTTGTGTCTGCGAAAACATTGCTTTATAAAGAATACGGTGAACCTGCTAAGGTTCTGGAATTTGCTACTGATCAAGTTAATAAACCTGAAGGAAGTCAGGTATGGAAAATGTATTATTGTATGTTAATAACAATAGAAATAAGGTCGTTAGTGTTTTGTTAAATGCGCTGTACCCGGCTCTAGTAACAATTTTTATTAATATTTACGATATTTCTAATAATAAATTCTAATTCTGAATTATTGTATAGGTTTCAGTAAAGTGGCTCTTATCGCCTGTGAATCCAGCTGATATAAATACAATTCAAGGTAAATATCCAAGTAAACCACCTTTGCCGGCAGTTCCGGGAAACGAAGGAGTTGGAGAAGTAATTGACGTTGGTTCAAGTGTTCAGAATTTAAAAGTTGGTGATAGAGTTGTTCCAAATGCTTCTAATATTGGAACATGGAGAACGCAAGGGAATTACAAATCAGAGGATCTTATGAAGGTATGAAAAATAAATATTTTTCATCAATAAGTATGCATTTTTATCATTTTATATGAAAAATAACAGTTTTCTAAGAAAAATTATGAAAATCGACAACACCAACAAAACGGGATACTTATTTTTTATAGATTTTTAGTAAAAAATTACAAGTTTCTACAAACATTTTTGAATAATTACACCTTTGTATGAAAGTTTACGAAAATCTACGTCTGGAAAAATTAAATATAATTATGGACACCCGTCGTGGGTGTGGTGGGCCCACATTGGTAGTAAATATCCACCTAGAAACACTACCCGAATCGGGTAGTGAGGCAATGAACTTTCGAGTTCAAACTGCTAATCAATTTTTTTTTTATTTTATGGAATTTTTCATAGTTTTTCTTGAAACATTACAAATATCTACACAAAATTTTGAACAAATACAACTTTATACAAAAGTGAAGCGAAATTTATAACTTCAAGGTGCAGGTTTACCCCTTGAAAACAAAAATTTTACGAAAAAACTACATCGTTCCAGGAAAATGACGTCTCATATACAAGTCTCAAAAATGACAGATTTTGTAATAACTTGACATCGAAAACAACTAACTTCTGTGAAACGTTAAGATTTTTAATGAAGAATTATGAGGTTTTATCATTTTTAACGCAAAGTAAAAAAATGTTAACTAGAAAAATTTACAGCCCGAAAATGCAATATTAGTTTTTCATTTTTTTTTTTTAGAAAAATACGACTTTCTACAAAGATGTATAAATAATTAAAATTTTCGGTGAAAAATTAAGAAAATTTACAATATCAAGAAAACGCAGTCTTCATTTTGTATAGCCTGGAAAAAATAAATATTTAATTTTTCATAGTTTTTCTTGGACACAATAATGAATAAATTCAACTTTATACGAAAATAAAGAAAAAGTTATGACATAAAAATGCAGGTTTACCCCTGGTAGAAAAAACTTTCAAATGTCTCTTATACAACTCTCAAAAATTACAGATTTTGTAATAGTTTGGCATAGAAAACTACTAACTCATATGAAATTTGTAGATTTTAATGAAAAATTATGAAGTTTTATCGCTTTTAACGCAAAAAAATGTTAACTAGGAACATTTGGGCCATTACTCGTCAGGAATATCAGAATCTGCAAGTAGTTATTTGATTTTAATGAAACTTGGTAAAATTAAAGTTCTATATTTTACGCCTAAAGGATTTTTTTAAATTTCAAAATTTTGGAGTTACGCCACAATGAATTTTTGAGTTGGATTTTTTTGAATTATCGAAATTTCTGAAACCGATAATTACATTTTGTTGAAATTTAGATGTATTAGAGGTGAAATTATACATTTTTAAACAATAAAATTTGTAATAAAAAATTATTTAATTTGGCCTGAAAAAAGTCCGAACAAATTTTATATTCAATTTTTCCTGAAATACTCCTTTTTAATTTTTGTTAAATTAGGATATAAAGATTCCTTATAGAATCACCTTTTTTTTTAAATTGATGGGGACTCTTCTGGCTATCGAGATATCGTCATTTTAGTGAGACCATGTGCTGCGCAGCGCTGTCAGTGTCGCCAATCACAAACAATACTGCCGTACAAACTAAAAAGATACATAAGTCCAATCTCACTCGAACTGAGAAAATCGAGAAAAACTGTTTGCCCAAAGAACTCTAATATCGAATAAATTTTGGTATAATCTAGGTACACTATTTGGGTAAAAATAATGAGCTCTTTCATATTTGGCAATAAAAAATTGATTTTTTAAACAATTTCTATTACAAAATGGAGGGGGGGGGGGCAGACGGGGGATAAAATGCAAACGCGTCTATGAATTATTACCAAACTTCGCAGTCAGTCGTGTTTTAACCTGCCACGACTGTCATATATTCTGGACGTTAGCGAAATAATTTTATCTCTTAATTGTGTTTAATTTATGTTGCTAGTGAAATTTATAAGAATTTAGTAAGGAAAGTTTTTCATTTAGTATTATTTTTTAATATTTTAAACAAATTGTATAAACAATTGTCAGACAATGTTAACAGTGACATGATGTTATGCCTGTAAATGTCTACCGTGATCATTTGTTTATATAATTTTTTTTCTAAATTCAATAAATAATATCGAACAATATATTTTCAACGCTAAACTTTACTGGCAATATAATTTAGCGACAGTTAGGAGACATCATTTTTTTTTTGCTTCAAATGTCCACACTGGGAATTTGTTTACATAATTTGTTTCTAAAATTAACAAAGAATATCGGTAGGCGAAATTTTCTATTTAAAGTTTTGTAGTTTAAAATTTTATAATTTCATCTCTAATACCTCCAAATTTCATTAAAATGCAATAAACAGTTCCAGAAATATCGACAATTAAAAAAATCCAACCCAGAAATTCAATATGGCGTAACTCCCAAAATTAAAAAAATTGAAAAAAATCCTTCGGGCCCAAAATGTCTCTTATATAGCACTATAATTTCACAAAGTTTCATCGAAGTTGTACGACTACTTGCAGATTCTGATATTCCTGACGTGTACTGGCCCATTTACAACCCGCAAATGCAATATTAGATATTCTTCTAGTTTTTCGTAATTTGTTTTCTTTTAGAAAATTAGGAATTTCTACAACGTTTCATGAATATATCATTTCCGTCTGTAATTACATATTTTGATGAAAACCTAGGAAAATGTAAAACCCCAGATCTATGATTTTCTACAATTTTATATGAAAACGTCATTTTCCTTGAATGTTGTAGTTTTCTGTAAAAAATTTTTCAGAGTATAGAGATTTCAAAATTTTTGAATCCTTTGAATATTATTTAATAAAAGACAAACAACTTTTTAAGATTAATTTACCATTTTTCTTTTTCGAATTATTATAGCAAAAAAACTCAATCCTAAAGCGATGTTAGTTTGACTAGTTAGTATATAAGAATCGTCCGAATCTTTACTACGAAAAATAATAGGCTTTGTCGGAAATGCATTAAAAATTTTTAGAAATTCTGAGAAATTTTCATAGAAATTTATCAAAGTTTCCGTAAAAACGTATAGAATTTATTTCCACCAGAGATAGATCTCGGATTAAAAATCTGCATTTTAGTGTGAATACAACGCAGTTAATTTTATTTGTACATTCTTTACTTTAGTTTAAAACATTAAAGTGACTGTACTTCAGATCCCGAAAGAAATCGGAACCGTAGAAGCAAGTATGCTAAACGTGAATCCTTGCACTGCATACAGAATGCTAAAAGACTTTGTTTCACTCAAACCTGGAGATGCTGTTATTCAAAACGGAGGCAATTCCGCAGTGGGACAATTGGTCATCCAGCTTTGCAAAGTATGGAATCATAAAAACATCAGTGTCGTTAGAGACAGACCTCAAATTTCAGAACTGAAGGTAAACTCCCTATTTTAATCACAAAATGCTTTATATATGATTCATTACAAAAATTTGAATGAATGTCCTATTTTTATTTAAATGCCTAGAAAAGGACACGCGCGTGTTTATTGTTTTTTTTGTCTCACGACATTTTTCAATTAAAATATATAAAATTAATAATTAAAGAAAATTTGTGTTATTTCATAGTATCTATTATCTAAAATAATAAAAAAGATATGCAAGGGCCACATTTTTTATAATTGATGAAAATTGATATCTTAAATTCAGAATTAATATACACTGGAACTTGGATTTACCACCGGTTTCGGGGATGGCTTTTGTGGCCTTCAGTGGTAAATCCAGATCGTTCAAACGTAAACAGTCAAGGCCATGTGAACCATTTCCTAATATTACGGAATATGCGTCAGTGAGTACCCGCGCACTGTGCCTTTCTGCTATGCTGCTCGTGTTTCACGCTTCGGTGAACACCCTCTCTCGCCCCTGGTGGGCTCCACTCTCAGCCCGAAACCGCCGCGGCAACAATTCTCGGAAGCAGTAAATCCGGACTCATTCAATTCACGTTCCAGTGTATAATATTTTTATCCAGTAGATCGACTTCTTCCATTTTTTTATGGATTGAAATTTTAAAGTGTTTATTTAATTCTCATGTGAAATTATGTAAATGCTGCATTTTTAACACTTGTTTTTAATACAACATTGTTTTTTTTCTTCAGTTTTCAATAGTTCAAAATGTAATTTTCATCATTTTTCAACACTTTAATTTTCAAAGGTTGAATTTTAAACTGTTGAAAGTTGAAGAAAATTGAAAGTTGAATTTACAACAGTTAAAAATTAAATTTACAATTTTCTTCCATTTAAATTTTCTTCTACTTTTAATTATTGAAAATTCAATTTTTCCGACGAAAAACACTAACAAAATCCAAATTATTGAAAGATTCTAAATCTTTTTCAAATTATAATGATTTTTGTTTGAAAATACCAATTTTCGGTTAAAAAATATTCTATTAAAAACGCTAATTGAAATCTAATGATTTTTGAATGAAAATGTAAGTTTCTGACGATAAACAGTAATATAATGCAAAATTGTTGAAGCTTGTAAATTTCATTATTTCAAACAAAAGTCATTGGATTTAATTCTGATGATTTTTCTTTAAAAATGCCGATTTCAGGTTGAATATACCAAAATAACCTAAAGTTGTTCAACATTGTAACTATTCTTTGAAATCTACTTTTTTTTTGTATTGCAAATAATTACCGACAAAAAACGCTAACATAACGTAAGAATCAATTGTTCCAATTTGTATATCTTCTTTGAAATCTAATAATTTTCTATTAAAAATACTAGTAATGTTTAAAAAACTAACATCATAAAATTGTTTAGAATTGTAAATCTTTTTCGAAATCTAATGATTTTTGTTTTAATAACCAATTTCATGTGAAAAACGTTAATATAACCTGAAACTGGTCAAAAATTGTACATATTCTTTAAAATCTATGTTGAAAACCGGTAGCTTAACCTAAAATGAGGGGCTGATGGCAAAAGCGGAGTAGAAAAATCGTCGGAGCAAAAATGAATAACGAAGATTGTATCGTATATTATAATATAACGATATAATAATACGGTAGATTATATTATAATCTATCATTGTATTTAACTTTTATGTTGTAATATACACTGTAAAAAAAATTTCTTGTAACTATCCACTGTGTTTTTTTAATTTTACCAAAACCTGTAAAATGACTGAGTTCAAAGTAGTGAACTCCCAACCTCAAATGTAGAAACATCACTTTGAATGCAGTGCGTTTACCAATTTTTGTAAATTTACCTCTCTGAAAGTAGGAAATATTTGCACTCAAATATTTCCTACTTTCAGAGAGGTAAATTTACAAAAATTGGTAAA
>CAKNYM010053358.1:237065-254807 GCA_932195095.1 Andricus curvator | reverse complement strand
TCCTCTATCCGCAACCTGAGGACGCGCTACGTAGTGGTGATAGAAAAACTTATTTTTTTCTAATACAAAATTAATTTTTCAAAAGATCAATTCTTTTTTGTCAAATGCATAGTTTTATGTTTCAAAGAAGGTAGAATTATGTGGGATGGAATCATTTTATAATCTTTATAATTATATAACTAACAAAAATATTTAGTAAGGAAATTGAAATATTCCGAAAATAAAAGTTAATGAAACTAGAAAAATTCAAAAATTTCGAATCTCCGAAACTTTGAAATCAATATTTCAACTTCACTAAATTAGTTCATCTTGAAATTAGTACATTCTCTAAATTTCTAAAAAAAAATTTCGATCAAAAACAAAAAAAGACGTGTCTCATATTTTTCCTTGGAAAATAATGTATTTCAGCCTGGGTCAGACTGCTAGATTTCATATGAAATCGGTCATCTAACCCTCTTTGAAATAAATGAAATTCAATTATACTTTTACAAAAAAAATCGGTTTGTATCTGTGGGAGGGAGAGTTATTATGTTAAAAAAGTATTTCGCAACGATTATATTTAACCTCACGTTTAACGTAATATTATAGTCAATAGTCATCAAACTAAAACCAAGAACAATTTTTTTTTGCTATTTTAAATATTTAAAATCTTTTAGGTTGAAAATGGTTGAGGCTCACCGTGCCTTTCGGGATATGCATAATATACTGAATTAATAAATAATAATTGATAGGGAATAAGACTCACGTCAACAATCATTTGATGAACTAAGCTCACACATTCGTGTGCACTTTCGTCCGTGACCATATCTCTCATCGCATCTGTGTGATTTAAGGTGATGAGAATGACTTCTCTAGGTCCGGTTGCAACCGTTAATTGATATTTGAACATCATCGTCATCAAGTCGAATAATTTATTCATGCTGTTTGAATCCAATTTCATTATTGAGCAAAGTACAACGCTCTCGAGAATCGAGCGAATGGAAGCCATATCCATTAATGGAGACTTTTCAAATATTAAGGAGAGTGTCTTTGGATTCAAAAGGGCTGCTGTCACATCATCCATTACTATATATGGAATGATAATGTATTTTTAATATTTTATGAAATTATCCGCATACAAGTCCGTTATGTTATATATTAGGAAGTAAATAATGAACCTTATTTTATTCGTTTAATTTCAGAAATGTAAAATTATATCAAGTTTTTTTTTTAAATTAGAGCGATTCTAATTTCCAAGCAAATGATATTTTGGAAAAAGCTGTATAAAATAAATTCATGTTTGAACTTTGTGACCTATACAAAGTTTTCGGATGGGTTACCAACAATTTTGTCAAAACTTTATTTTAAAGGGGACACTTCACCAAGCCGGTATTTTTCTGAATAATTATCAAATTAACTTTTTCGTTTTGATTCTGATAGGGTTCTCATTGTTTCAAATCTGTAAAACTATATATTATTAAAAAGTTAAAAATTTTACAAATAACCGTTCTTATGAAAATCAACCTTTTTTCAAAAAATATGTGAGATACTAAAAAAAGTCCAAAAGCAAAATATTGTTCCTTTCAAAGAGGCCTACAAAAAGTTCCTATTCCATTTTTCGATATTTTACACTTATTTTTGAGTATTTCGAAAAATGTAGATATTGTTTTTCCAAAATTTTTTGGTGCAAAATATTGAAAAATGGAACAAGAACTTTTTGAGGAACTCTTCGAAAAGAAGCATTTTCATTTTAAACTTTTTTCTTATCTCTCATATATTCTGAAAACATTTTTTATTTTTTCAAAATATCGATGCTATTTAATTAATGTTGATGGTTTTTAATATTTTTTGCGGATTTTCAAAACAATGAGAAACTTTACATAATAATCAAAAACAAAATGTTAATTATCTAAATTAATATGGAAAATACAGATTTAAAAGAAATTTCCCTTTTTTCATAACTTTTTGGTTCAAAATATCGAAAAATAAAAGTGGATCTTCTTGTAGAACTCATTGAAAGGAACTATTGCTTCTGCACTTTTCCCCATATAATTTAATAATTTATTTAAACTTAATTAATTAATTTCAAACTTTTTAACATTTTCTGGAGGATTTTGAAAAAACGAGAAAATCTCTCGTATCAGAATGAAAAATTTAATTATTTTCGAAATTGGGGAAAATATCCAGTTTTATGCTTTCTTAACAAGTTGAGCCAAATTTAGACAGTTTTTGTTGATCTACTGCTAATTATTAATATTTAATACTAATAGAAAATAATAATTAGTTTGTATTTAAATGAAAAAAAAACTCAAAATTTGAAAGATTCCAATTTATAACCTAAACAATAATAGGGTCAATAGAGGTACATGTGATACGAAATTACAAAGTTATACGTTGATCATTGATATTTCAAATATTTGAAATGATTTAGGTTTGAAAATTTTCCATAATTATCTTTGGAATTTCTACTTTTAATAGATCCCAGCTTTAATCAACAAAAACTCGCCTGAAGAAATATTTTTAACATTCACTGATTCTTGTAATGTATGTTTTCTTTCAAGTTTTTGTCATTTATAAGAATATTGATGAAATTAAATTTAAAAAAAATTGAATTTGGAATGAAGGTTCAATGATATTGAAAAACTTACACATTTTAAATTGTATGATATCTAAATTGATTTAAAAATTATTTGTCTGTGTTAACCTATATATTAAAATGTTATTTACAAATTATTATAATCTGCGTAAATTTTTATTTCTAAAATGAGGTTCATGAACCTCTCCAACTAACTCGAATTGTTGACAGATTTTCGTATTTCACAGTGAAAAGTAAAAATAAAATATAGATATCATACTTACCCCTTAGTCTGATTTATACTTACTCAGTCATAATATTGATAATTACAAATAATAAAAATGTAAAATTAAAAAAACGGATATTCAAGGAAAATTTAATATCTTCCTTTATTTCTAAAAAAAAATTACCAAAAGTTGCTTTATGTAGGAAAAATTCAAATCAAAAGACCAGTTGACATAATTACGAATTTAAGTTTTCTAAAAGCATTTCAGTTTCTTTAAAAATAATTGATTAAAGCGATAACTAATGGCAGCCCTCTTTTTCTGCAAATAATAAGAGATATGATCATTATATTGTAAATTTCAGGGAAAATTAAAAGCAGCTATGATTCGAAGCAAATCTAACTTTATTAAAATATTTAATTTTTGTTGTAACAAAATGTTGGATGATCACGAAATTTTAAGCCCTCAAACTAAAAAGCATTACAAACAGAAATAATGTGAATATAAAATTAAAAATGATACATAAGGGATTCGATTCTAATTCTAGAGCAATCTTCATTTGAATCAAATTCGAAAACTTACATAATTGATTGCATCGGAACGGATAATTACCATAAAAGGTAATTTTGGAAATAATTAATTTTCAAAAATGCATACTATTTGTAAATAATTTAAGTTTTGAATCATTCAAGTATTAGTGAACATAAAGTTTAAATCTTTTTAATTAGGAATGAAACAGAGATAAAATAAAAAATAATACCTTCTCTGATGAGAATGTAATATACAATTTTCGATTTAATAATAATTTGTCATACAATTATAATAAAATAGATAAAGTTATTGCAGAAAAATTAATTTTATGATCAAAAACGAAAATTTGGTACGAAATGCAAACAATTTTGAGTGACTTATTAGTTTGATCATATTTTAAATTGAATGTCAAAATTTTTGGATTCCTTTTGAATTTTTTCGATTCAAATTTTAAAATGCTCTTAAGTTTTGTATGCAATCGATTTTCAATCATTTAGAATTATTAAATTTTAAACAAGCTAAATCAATTTTTTTATGTAAATATAACTAAATTTAAATGAATTAGGATTAATAAAAACGACAAACTTTCAGACAAATTAATACTATAATGAACACAGTGGCCAATAAAGGAAACAAAGACAATTGCTTCCTTTTAAATTTAATATTGTTTTTGTTATGGAATCGATTTTTGATTTTATTATTGGTTGTCTTTGGTACTCGGAAACATTCAAAATATGTTCCCAATTTGTAACAGTTCAATGTGATAAAAAATGAAGAAATCTGAGTTTCATAATCGTGATCGTGCATTGTCAGGAGTAGATCTTAAATAATAAATCTAGACTAGCCTTGGATAGTTTTTTCGACATCGACCCTCTGAGCTCTTAATCTTTCGCGTAAAACATATAACATCTCGCCTCCCATATTGAGGTAGAGTAAAGGCGTCGCGTGAAAGGACATCTTGCTTTAAAAATTAAATATCAACTCGGAAAATACTTCTTCGTTCCGCCCGCATTTCTTTCGACTAATTTTCAGGAGTTTGGAAATACGTTTCCTTGGAAACGGTGCGTTTTTCCTACGAAAGTAGAACAATCGCGACTGAGTTTGCGCGAAAACTCGGGGCGTATGTAAATTAAGTAGGTACGTTGTTTGTTTCTCGGATGAAAATAATAGTTTGTAAAAAAATCGATCCAATTTTTCTATTTTAAATTATAGGCAAGCGAGATGAAAGAAACTCGGTTAAGAGAATCGATTAAGTTTTTAAGACAATGTATTTTGTATTTAATTGGTAGACTTTTTCTAATTTCAGAGTTGCTAAAAAAATCCAGTTTCAAAATTTCATGACTTTTCCGGGTTTACTTTTGAAAAAATTTCAGGTATTTTTTTAAATCCAGTCAATCTATCCAATTTCAACACATTCTATTGATCGCAGACTAATTTACTAACCATTTTTTGTTGAATTATTAATCAATGCCAATGTAAAGGGCTTTTCAATAATTTATTATTGAATTTTTACAAATTCTCGTTAATATTATAAAAAATGTTAAGAAATTCTGGACTTAACAGGGTGGCCACTATTTTTATAATTTTCCCCCATATTATATTATATTATATTACCATATTACCATATATATTATACATATTATATTACCCCAGTTTTTAAATATTATGTTAAAAAAAATTTCAAAAAATAATTCATAATAATTAATTTTTAATTGAAAGCATTTGAAATTAAAAAATATATATATATTGAACGATTTTGAATTGAAAACTTTTCAATTCAAACTATTTAAGATTAAGTAAAATTTTGAAAAAAGGACGTTTCGAATGGAATGAAAAAGAATTGAACCTGTATCATTTCTTAATAAAAGCGTTTAAATTTAGATAATTTGTAGTTAAAAGTGTTTGAAATTGAAAAATTTGTAAACAGAAGCTCTCAAAATTAAAAAATTCCAATCTAAAATGTTGAAAATTGGACAATTTCATTAGAAAGGAGTTGAATTGCATAATTTCTCATTCAAATCGTTCAATATTGAACAATTTTATTTTGTATTAAACAATCTCGAAATTGAATGATTTCAGATTAAAATTTCGAAAATAGGACAGTTTCAAAACGTTAAAAATTGAATATTTTATTTATTTAGCATAAGTAAGCATAACCATTCACAATTATATAAATTATTCAATTACCATTTTTAATTTAAAATCGTTCAATTTTTAACACTTCTTTCAGACTACATTGAAAATTAAAATGTTTTTAAAAATAATACAAGACAAGATTGCTATAATATGATTCCAATGTTTAAAATTACACAATTATAAGCTTTTCAATTCGAAATTGCTTTATATTTACATCCAAATTTATTGAATTTAAAACTGTCTATCAAGGCTTTTAATATGAAATTTTGAAAGATTTAATGGCGAAATCGTCCTGACATTTTTAATATTCGAAACTACAAAATTGTGGTATTTCCAAAAATTAATATAAAAATTATTTTAAGAAAAATTTTTAGTTTCAAGGCCTCAAAAATTAAATTGCTCTAGAATTGCGCATTCAGAACTATAATTTTAAATGGAAGTTATAGAAATTTTAAAGATGATAAATATATTATTAATATAAAGTATCATATCATGTAGTATCAAGTGACATTCAAAGCGATTGGATATATTTTTTTACTAAAAAATGTGATTTCTGTAAAAAAAAGTCACTGTCATTTTCACCGTTCAAAATTGCAGAGTTTTAATTATTGCCAGAAATATTGTGAACTTTTAAAGTTTAATTATTCTAAACACTTAGAAAATTATATGCTTTCTAATTTGAAACTTTCAAAAGTAATTAATTCAAACTTAAAGCGTCAAAAATTAAACAATTTCAAACTTCGTTTAAACATTGAAGAATTCTTAAATTAGGATATTGAAAATAATCGTTAAACATAATTCATTTTTAAATTGTGTATCACGGTTTTTAAAATTCAATCATTTTAATCTAAATAAATCTAGAGATCTCCTCAAGGGAGAGTTGAGACACGGGGTACTCCAATTTTGATTGGTCTTCCAGGTTTTGTAGCAACCCTGAACTTGAAAATAGTGCAAGTTTAGAGGACAAAAGTAAAATAGGAGAAGTGGTCTCAAATAATCCATCCAATATCAATTTCTCACACAAATACATTTATTAAAGTCTCTGAAGTCAAGTCTTTGAGCATATATTGTCACTGGGAGACGAAACAACGTTCTTCTCAACTTAATTAAAATACGGATTAAACACTCTTCTTAAAATACAAACATTGCATACATTTAAAAAGCAGCATAAAATGTAAATATGCAAAATATCAATGCTTAATCTAGAAAATAGATTTCATATTCAAGTCAAATCCTCTGTAACATCGCTAACATATTAATACTTAATAATAATCTCTGGACATATGATCTATTAATAACGAAGACTTTCTTTCAACATTTGCAGTCTAACTGCAGGACAAGCTTCTACGTTTCTATAAATGAAAAAATGAATCTAATCAAGACTAAGGATGTAATATTGCAAAAAAAAAAAAAAAAACACGAATACAGACAAAATGATAAATAGCCTCCTAATTTAAAGACATTTTAGTTCGTTGTTACAAATTTAAATAATGATTTAATCAAAATATTAGAGTCTAACTGATCATTAACTATGAGTAAAGTTATACGAATTAATTAAAAAAGGGTTAAGTCTTAAAATTCGATATGGCTTACAAAAATATTTGGATATAAAGCTCTGTCGATAAAGTATATAATATAATAATCTCTTTTTGCTAACATGTATCGTTGTCACACGAAATATAAACTATTGTAAACATACATAATACGTTTTGTTAGACTCCGAAAGCTATTTTGAACAAGTGACTAGGATATTTAATACCCAAAGCTTTAAAAAGTGCTGAGATTAAATCTCGCAAATTGACACTGACATAATTTAGTACTTTTTCATTCGTATTTAAAATGCGAATTAGAACAATTATACCCGTTTCAGATCAGGTATTTCAAACCGGTTTCCGTTTAAAGCAAACACACGCTTTAATGTTTCGACTACATTATTTACTTCTACGCAGGGAAGAGTCACATATTTTAATAAAACTTCAATCATTCTCGTTAAGTCGCTTATCATGTAAGGTTTATCAGATACTTTTCCTACTGTTGCCAAATCCACGTATTCGTTAAACTTGAGGAGGGATTTTTCCACTTTGATTCTATCTCCACGCGACTTTATCAAAGTCTGAAAATAATATTTAAAAATATTTTATTAGCTTCTTTCAGATCATTGATATTATGACTTCAAATTTCTGCACCAAACTCTTTACATTTGAAATTTTTGTTATTAATAAAAGATTAATGCTTTTATTTAGCCTCGCTGATTCTTGAAGCCATTCCCATTCAAATATTTTTCAATTCGAGGTTCAATTTGAAACTTATTTATTTTAAAACTGTTAAATTCTAAACTTTTTTAATTCAATTTCAAATAACTAATTTTTCAAATGATATTCAGTGTATTAGAATATGTCGACAATTAAGGCTTTCATTTCGAAATTATACAAAATAGTAGGATTGAAATTTCTACGAATTTGCTTATTTTTTAATAATCAAATTCCAAATTATTCTATATTGAATCTTTTCGACTTTGAAATGTTCAACCAATAAGCAGTGATAAAAATTGAAATGGTACACTTTTGAAAGACTTTTCTTCAAAAAGATGAAAATTTCATACAATCCAAGCCCTAAGATGGAAATAAAGAACAGATGCATTTTAAGTATTCTAAATCAATTTTGTTGAGTCTGGGACTATTTTTCGGTTCATATTTTTACACCTACTTGAGGTAGTAGACATTTTATTTTAGCCAAACAGCGAAGAATTTGGAAAATATTTTTCAAGGGATAATAGGATAATAGGGATAGTGAAGAAACAGTGGATTTTTTTAAATGTGGGACCGAGCATAAATTACGGGGGGGGGGGCAAGGTTATTGTTTAAAAGTCAGTCTTTCTTGGTTTAAAATGCAAGTGTCTGGTTGAAAATTAATCTGTTTCCGTTGAAAATGAACTTTCTTGTTGAAAATTCAACTCTTCAAATCTTTTTTTATTGAAACATCAACTATTACATTTTTTGTTGAAAAAACATCTTTTCAGGTTTAACACTCAACTCTTTGATTGAAATTTGAACTACTTTCTTTTTGGCTTGGAAATTCAACAATTTAATTATCATTGAAAATTAAACTATTTGGTTAAGAATTTATATTTTTTGTTAAGAATTCGTTTTTTTTTAGCAAAAAATTAATGTTTTTGGTTAAAAATTCAACTGCTTGATTGAAAGTTGTACTTCATTAATTCATAAGAAACAGTAAGATTTTCACCCCCCCCCCCCCCCCATTCAAATCATGTTACATTTTTTTGGACTGCCCCTAAATAAATTGACGAAAAAAAGTCGGTAAAAATGACTCCGTACATTATTTTTTATATACTTTTGTAGAACTTCTGTTTTACTTACATGAAACGAAGGCAATTCGAGATACATCGGCCAATTTTTCTGGCAAGGAATGCACTCACATTTGAAATAAAATTGCCTCATTAATTTCCTTTGTCTCTCTGCTTTAGGCATTACAGCGTAATGATTGCCATAGTTATCAAAAAGCTGAAATTAAGATTTTCTGATTTTTAAAACTGATTTACAAAAACGGAAAACGTAATGACTACAAACTTTTGTTTTACCTGGGTATCTTTTTCCATTGGATATAGAGCATAAAGGACGATATGTTCTGTTAATGAATTCCGCGAAACGTTAGGATCGCAACTATGATTTATCAAACTGTAAAAAGGCAGAGCTGCTGATCCACGATCGGCTGAATCCAAGCTGCGCTCTTCCCCAAACTACAAAATATGTTTAAATTGTTTATTTTTCTTCAGTATGTTTACAAAATTCTAGAATTTCAATATTTTGGAACTATTTCGGTAACCAGGATGAGGTTTGCTTATCATAAATGAAACATCGGCTCAAAGAACGTTGTATGAACAGAGATTTTTACTTACTGGAATCTACGTTCGTACTGTTAATTTTTTTGATTCGAAAATTTGTCCACGTTAGCGCTGATATTTAAATTTAAATAATAAGTTATGAATTAGTCAACGAGGTTAACACAGGGTGTCTAATAACCAAGAATTAACCAAGAATCATATAGTCCGGGAGCTCGTGAAAAAAAGTGTGAATATTTTAGAAAAGCTAATTTTTGAATATTTCGTTACTTATAGGGTGTACACAACATGGCCCTGTCAGCCGGCTAGGTGTTAGATCACCTGGGCCCCACAACCCCTGCAAATACGTCGAAGAAATAACGAAATTTGATCATTTTAGGAAAGCTTAAATTTGTTGTGTCATAAGTACCTACAATAACATTTACAAAATTACCGTTCAGTTTTGGGGCTCAGGTGTTCTAGCAACTTGCCGGCTGACTGGGCCATGTTGACGTACACCCTATATTTAACCAAATATTCCAAAACAAGCTTTCCTAACATACAATGTTTTTTACGAGCTCCCGGACTAATATTTAAAGTTTTGGAAAATATATTTTTTATTAATCGTGATACTAAGACAAATAAATTCGAATGTTTATCCTTTTCTTAAAAAGTTGTAATCACAAAACCTCGCATACAATGTTACAAATACATTTAGTGGCTGTTTTAGGCTTATCTTAATGAAGATTAAGAATTTTCTGCACCATCAACTTTGTAAATAAAAATTTCCAAATAAGTCATTTTATGTGATGATAAAATTGATTTCTAAATGTTTCGAAACCTTATTGATAAAAGAGAACATTTTAATTCTAAATTATTTTATAATAAGGGGAAATAATTCTGTTCTTAACTTTTTTTTACCACACTATAATTAATTTGGACTTTTTCACACTTTTAAAGAGATGAGAAAAATGAAATTTTTTATAAAAGCTTAGACTATCTTAATTTGCAAAGTTTATACAGTTATACACTATCGGTACCGCTAACAAAAAAATTATCTATACTGACAATAAGATTTCTGGGAAAGTTTTTAATGATTTAGGTTTTATTTTAAAGGATTAATTTTAAGTTTTCAATCTATGTCGAAAATAAATCTGGAAGATTTTAAGACCATTTTTTTTATTCTATATATGTTTTTAAAAATTTGTAGGAAACTGTATTATTTCAAAACATATTTAAAAGTTTTGAAAAAATTCGACAATAATTTAAGTCTTGAGAAGATTTCAAAACATTTAAAGCAAAGTGTAGATTTTTGAAAATTTGGAAAAAGAATGTAGAAGATTTTAAAGCAAAATTTTGAAATTTTGCAAGATTACAAATGTTTATAAAAAATAAGATTAGAAAATAATTTAAAACTTTAAAAGGTTTAAAAAAATCTAAAACAAAATGTGGATTGTTGAAGATTTCAAACAAAAAGTTTAGAAGCTTCTTTAAGAATTCTGAAAGGTTTCAAGCAGGGATTCGAACGAAATTAAGGGACAATTAAACAATTTTCTCAAGATTTATGGGAAAATTTTAAATGATTTTTTATTTTGAAAAATTGATATAAAAACAATATTTAAAAACATTTTAAAAGATTTCCAAAATTGCCAAAAAAGATTCTGGAAGATTTGAAGACAATTCTTTCTAGTATGCAGAATTAAAAAAAAAATATTAGAAAAAATACGAATCATTTTTAAAGATATTTAGAAGGTTAAGAAGTTAAGAAAAGATTCAAAAATAATTTAAAATTTGGAAATGTTTATAAAATTTTAAACAAAATGTAAGTTTTTGAAGATTTTTAACGAAAGTTTCCAAGCTTTTTAAAAATTTTGAAAAGTTTAAGAAAACCAAAAAAAAAAATCTTAAGATTACTTGGAAAATTATAAATGATTTCTTATTTGAAAAATTAATTTGTATGGATAATTTTAACATATTTTTTTAAATATCAAAAAAATCTGGAAGATTTTAAGGTAATTTTTTTATTTCGAAAGATTTTTCAAAATTTTAGAAATAATTCGAGTCAGTATAACAGTTGTTTGAAAATTATTCTCTTTGTAAAAATGTTAGCTTTTTGTTTAAAAATGCAATTGTTTGGTCGAAAATTAATCTGGTTTGGTTGAGGATTCAACTACTTTTTTGAAGATTGTTTGTTTGATGAAAATTACTTTTTTAAACTGAAAATGTAACTTCCATTTTGGGTTGAAAATGGATATTTTTAGTTGAAAATTCTTGCATATTGTTTTAATTCTTCTTTTTTAGTGGAAAATGGATCTTCTTGGTAGAAAATTAATTTTTTTTTGTAGAAAATTGAATCTTTTTGATTGAAAAATAATTTCTTTTTTTGGTTGATGATTCAACTGTTTTGTTGAAAATTCGTCTTTTTTGTTGAAAATTAGTCTTTTTTTAAATAATTTAAAATTTGAAAAGATTTTAACTAATTTAAAACAAAATGTGAATTTTTTCAGAGTTCTTAACAAAATTTAGAAGCGTTTTAAGAATTTTGAAACATTTTAAAAGAAAAAGATTTTAGTGTGACTTTAGTTTACTTACAATCAGTGATACAAAATCTCGGTTCATGCAACGGTTCTTTGAGCCGTTGCTTCAAATAATGAAAAGTAATGTTCAGAATTTAAAATAGACTTACGGTGTGCATGTTACTCGGAATAATTTGCTGATGGCGCAAAATTAATCCTCCAACAAACATGACATCTTCATTTAAAGCCATCGATGTTAAATCGTTTTGATCGAACGTTTGATCGAAGAAAGACGTACGTGTTGCAATAAAATAGAGAATAAATACCGCGTTTATGGCTCTTCCGAAAAGATCTGATAACGATCTTTTTTCTGTATTTGTAACAAGACTGTAAATGCTTCGATATTTGTTACTGTAGAGCTTTCCATCTTGTGAGAATCCTTTTGTTCTTGGATCTAAAACGAAAAAATTTTGTAAAAGATTAACATTACGCTTCTAAATTTTTTAATTCGTTTGAAAAGTTATATAGAATTCTTGAAGTAAAATTACCTTTTGAGAACAATTTAAATAATTTAAATTTCTATTAAGAATTAAAACATTAAATTTCGAAAAATAAATGCACTCTCATTTCCCGTTATTTTCTAGCTTCCCTGACCACAAAACATTTTACGATATCCAGGACAAATAAAATAACTCAATTCAAAACTTACCCTCACAATTGTCAATTTCCATCAATTCAAGCCTTAATTTTTCCAAACTACTAAACTCTCTAACAGCTAAAATCGCAATCCTCATGCTAAAAAGGCCCAACTTGTTCATATCCAAATTCAACAAAAGACCAGTCACCGGACATTCAATATCATGATACTTCTTCCAAGCCACGTCCCTGCAATTTTCTGAGCAATAAACCACAAAAACGCAATGCTCACACGGAATACTTGCCCAAGCAATCCTCAAACAATGAGCACAATGCGTGTACATATTTTCAGTCGCAAGAATCAGAGAATAAGGTTTCTCAACAGCCAGAATCTCACCAGGTTGAACTTTACGAGTAGTAACTACATGTCTTCCAAATTTATCATCATATCTCACAGCCAAAGCATTAGTAGCACAAGGAATTTCATCCTGTGGTCTAATCACAGGAACAACTGGTTCGGAATTATCTTTCACCTTCACATTCGAAATCTTACTGACATTTTTCAATTTCTCTTTAAATTTATTGAGACTCGAATTATCAAGAGACATTTTTTCGAGCCATTCTAAAGTTTCTTCGTAGGCACTCGTTGTTTTTGAACTTCCTAAAGAAGCCAAACATTCAGTTTTTCGAAGAAGCAATTTGGCCTTCAAGTGATCTGGATAATTTAAATCGAGTGCTCGCTCGATGTCTTCCACAGCCTCTGAATATTTTTGAAAATGAACCAGGACGGCCGATCTGTTTGCGAAAGCCAGAGCGAGTTCCTCTGAATTATTTGAAGCAAATGCTACACCCTTGCAATAAAGTTCCCAGGCCTTGACATATTCTGATGCGTTATTAGGATTACCTACGAAAATGCGATTTCCTTGGTTTCTGAGTTTAGTGGACTCGGCAGAGTCTTTTTTCTCACATTTCGATGTCGGGATGAGGCGAAATTCCTCCAGGACGGAATATGTAAACACCATTCGAATTTCGTCGGTCTCGGCGGACATGAAGGTTTTCGATAAACTTTCTTGCTTTTGAGCCGCCAGAATTCTGCTGTTCAAGTTTGTAACTATCTCATCCATTTTTTAAAATGATTTTATACGCTTTTTGGGAGGTTTCAGTCGAGTTTTTGATATTTTGGTCGGAATTCACTGTAAGATGAAAAGGTTAGGAAAGTGCTTCATTTTTTGTTTTTTTGCCGTTCGATGGTGAACGAAAATGGGACAATGTACTTTTAAAGAAATAATTATTCGTTGTTGGTGATTGATATGTTATTTAGGATAAAAATGGTTTACTTTTACCCTTTACTAAATTACATGATTGTAAAGAAAGAAAGAAGTGCAATTAAGTGCATTTAGTATAACATAACCTAACTTTTTGTTGCGTACTCGCCCGCGCAGTTCGTACGTTTTCGTAAGCGCGCGAAATTGGGACTGGAATTTTTAAAAATAGAAAAACCTAGATGTGAGTAATTTTTTCTCTATTAATTTAATGTTTTACAAAATCAAAGAATACGTTAAATGATATAAATAAAAAATAATACTTTTGCTCCTATTTGAGGTTAGAAATTATTAAATTTGGAAAAATTAATCACAAATCACGATCGACTAATCGGTGTCACGTGTTTACATCTTTGTTGCCCCAGTTTTGTTTATGTATTTACTATAGAGTGTTATATAGTGCCAACTGTTTTCAGAGTACTTCGTTTCCCGGTTTCCGTGATCCGGTGGTTTTCTTTTTGTCTTAAAAGTACGAAAACTTGGACGAAATATTTTCCAGAGTATTCGTCTTCCATCCTAAAACAACCTCCACGCGTTTTAAAAACTACATCAACTTATTTAATTACTCATTAAAATAAAATTCAAAAACAGAGATTATAAGACTCCACCCTAACCTCAAAATTAGCGCTGGATTTTGGATTATTCGCGAAAAGTAGTTTTTATAAATCCTGCAATTATTTCTTGAGTGATTGTGAGTAAACCCAGCAAAATGGACACGGCGTTTGAAATGCTGTTAAAAAACATGGTACCCATGGAGGCTTTTAATGAACACGAACAAGAAGCATGTCCTTTTCCATATTTCATCGACAACAACCCTTTACGTTTAGAATGCATGTTGTTTCTGCTCAAAAAATTCAACGTAATTCCAAGGGTTTCTTGTGACAACAAAAATGCGGCAAAAGCCATTCAGTATAAGGACGAGGGCAATTCAAAATTCCTTCATGCCAAAACTTCACTAGAATTTTTAGAAACTTTTAAACTCTACACAAAAAGCATCGCTTATGCCTTAAATCATTCGAAGGAACTTGCCTTGGCGTATGCAAACAGATCTGCGGTATTAATTCGCATAGGAAAATATAAAGATTGTTTGGCTGATATCAACAGAGCCTTGAATTTGAACTATCCAAATAATTTAAAATCAAAAGTTTTCCTCCGAAAAGCAGAATGTCTCCTGGCCTTAGGAAATCCAGAGGCAAAAAAAGCACACAAAAGTGCCTCGAAATGGTTGAAAGAAGTGTCGAACGAGACTATAAAAATTAGAATGAAGGATAAACTTGACAATTTCTTTGTTATTGATAGGAAATTTGATATTGTAGAAGAAGAGGAAATTTTTTCTGTTGAATGGGACTATTCTGGGGATGCGCAAATTCCCTGTGCCTCGGATGGTTTGGAAATTAAATATAATACTGAATATGGCAGGCATGTAATTGCTACTCGTGATTTTCCGGCTGGAGAAATTATTATTGCTGAAAAACCTTATGCACAAGTTTTGGCTTATAACAATATGTATACTCATTGTGCACATTGTTTAAAAGTGACCTGGAGTTCGATTCCTTGTTGCTATTGTGTTTATGCTGTGTATTGCTCGGCAGAATGCAGAGATACTGCCAGAAAAATGTATCATGATATTGAATGTAGTGTCCTTGGTTTTCTTATTGAGTCTGGATTGAATGAAGATAGATTATTGAGTACAAAAATGGCAATTTTCGCTCTGAGGGAGGCTAAGAGTATTTCGAATTTGAAGAGTGAGTTGAAGATTGTTAATGCTTGCAAAGGTATGAATTTAGAATATTTGGAATAACCCTGCTATACAGTGGTCTGGAATAGGAATTTACTGTTCATAATCACCCACAGGTCGTATTTCTTAACCGATTAATTTTTTTTTTTAGAAATGCTCCTCATTACATTTTTAAGAGAACTATGGTTTGTGAGTTGTTAATTTTTTCACAGAGAGGCCATCCATAAATCACGTGATCAGTTTTTACCCCTCCCCCCGCCCCTCATGGCTTGCCGTGATGTTATCCCCCCCCCCCCGACCATTATCACGTGACTTTTTCTTAAAATAACGAAAACTTGCATAACATCATAAGGAACATTAAAATGGATTTTTGAATTCTCTTGATTGCAAATTCTATATTTACAGTTTTTTGTGTGACATTCACAAAAAAGTTTAACTACATATAAGAATATTCTCTATATCTTCAACTGAAGAGTCCCGATATAAATTTTTATTATACAGTACAGTGTGAAAAATATATACCTTTATGTACTGAAGAATTCTCTTCTATAAACTTTTATTATACGTATTTATTTCAAATGATTTGAAAGAATTTCATTGATTTGAAAGTATTTCAAAGAATTACAAAACCTTTATGAAATTTGGGGAGATTACGATATCCGGTGGCGACAAAGTTTTAATGTTGATTTCTATAGGGTTTTTTTGCGAGAAACATGAATCTGAAAGTTTAAATCGATATCTCTATTAGTTTTGGATATATCGATTTTTTATGTTAACATTATTGACTTTTGTTTTTGATTAAAGTAATTTCTGATTTCGATGTAATTTTTTGCGAGAAACGCGGATCTGAAATGTTTAAATCGATATCTCGAATAGTTTCCGAGATATTAATTTTTTCTGATAAATTGAATAATCGAATAATGCAGGTCTCACCTCTACCCCTTTTCCAACGCCTTGTGGGGGGTGGGAAGGCACCCCTGTAATTGGTCACAGAATTTAAAAAAATAAAAAAGTAAAAAAATCGATATCTCGAAAAAAATTTTATTTATCGATTTAAAACTTTCAGATTCGTGTTTCTTGCAAAAAATCCTATAGGAACCCGCATTAAAACTTTGTCGCCACAGATGTCGTAATCTTGCCCGAAATTTGCCGATATTTTCAAAGGTTTTTTTGAGGGATTTCACGTGATTTAAAGGGATTACAAAATGTTTTAGGGTTCTTCAAATGATTTCAAAGTATTAACTGAGGTTTCACAATTTTCCAATGACTTAAAAATATTTTTAGAGTTTGAAGATATTACCTAGTACAATTTCAGAGAGAATCTCTATTTTTCATTTTACAGGATTTTAAAGGACTTCAAGAAGTTTAATAAGATTTTACGGAATTTCCAGGAATATCGAAGGATTCTGATGGAGATTTATAAATTTTGAGGGATTTTAAGGAATTGAAAACGATTACCGCGATTTATAAAAGATTTTAAAGGATTTTAAGAGTTTTTAAGAAATTTCTAAATATTTCAAAAGATGTCACGGGATTTTAATTCAAGAGGTATTAAAGTATTTTCACGGATTTTGAAGGATGTCAGGGGATTTTAATGGGATTTCGAAGATATCAAGACATTTGAAGGAGTTTTGTCAGATTTTAAAAGATTTGTAAAGATTGCAAAGGATTTCAAGGCTTTTAATGAATTTTAAGATATTTAAAGGGCTTTAGATGATTTCACAGGATTTCAAAAGATTCCAAGCTATATCCACTGATTTTAGAGGATTTCGTAAGATTTCAAAAGATTTAACGGAATTTCAAAGGATTTCCGAATAATATGAGGGATTTTGATGGATTTTGAGAAATTTTAATAGCTTTTTAAATATTTTAAGCGATTTTAAGAGATTCGGAAAGATTCCCACGGATTTAAAAGATTTTAATGCATTTCAAAGGGTTTTCATAGATTTCGAAGGAATCTCGTAATATTTCAAAAAATTTCACGGAGTCTCAAAGAATGTCGAGGGATTTCTAAGGAGCCTTACCTTTTTAGAGGGATTTCAAAATACTGTGTATGATGTCCATAGAAATCAAAGGATTTCAAGAAATGTATTACATGATAAAACAGAAATGAAACATTTAATGATTACGACAGTAATTTCGATAGCCAAAGCAAATTTCAATTAGCATATTCAAAAAAATAATTAAAAGGAGAAAACTTACGTAAGAAATTCTTTGTAGCCTCCTCCACCCTAAGTAAGGATTCAT
>CAKNYM010053358.1:220716-236965 GCA_932195095.1 Andricus curvator | reverse complement strand
GTAGGTTAGCAAAATTCTTTTCTAATGGCGGCGGTAGTTCTGAAAATATTCAAAGTCAATTTACTTGAAGAGAATTTTTGTTGTCTGAAAAACAAAAATTCACGTTTTTTGCCAAGGCGACACCAGATAAGAGAAAAGTCGGAGGAACAACATTGTTTCTCTTAAAAATTTATAGAAAAATGTCTCTCCATACTTCTATCTCGCATTGTTATTGATATTTTTTGCGAAAATATGACATTTATTTTATTGAATTTTTTTTTCAACAATACAATTTCATAGTGTCATAAAGATAAAGAAGAATATAATATAGTAGCCTCAACAACTTTTATATCCAACTTTTTCCTTTGAAATCAATAAATTAATTAATTAAATTAAAAACAATAAATTAGAAAACAAAATCTTAAATATGTTTCAAGTGAACCTATCCCGTATTTAACTCATTTTAAGTTTAAGGTAAGATTTTATTAATTCGTATATATTTGTTTCTAAATTAAATGAATCTATTGATGTTTGGAAGCATATTTTCCTCTGATTTTCTATTTTATGTAATTTTTTACATCAGAATAAGATTAATTAGCTGGAAATTGTGTTTCTTATCATATTTTTTGAAAATAAATTCATAATTAAAAACATCACGTGATCGGCTTAAAGAACCCCCCTCCCCCATGTGATTTCCGTGTTCTCTTTTCTGACCCCCACCCCCCTTTTGAGGTCACATGATTTATGGATGGAAAGAAACTCACTATTATCTGGAATTATTGCATCTGCATTCATAGAACAGAAATAGCTATATTAATATTTAACTTAATTATTATAAAAAATTGTTATAAACAAATTCTGACTAGTGTTTTTTCGCACAGAAAAATTGTTTCACGCTAATTGCTAAAATTTTTCATAAGTGTCATAATTTGTGACAAGAAATTAGCATAAGTTAACATTAATTGTTTTTATAAACATCTTTATAAACACATTCTCAATACATGAGTTTTTCTCAAAGCTAAATTGATTTTTCTGACCGAAAGTGATTCACAATTATCTTCAAAGGCATTTATATACTTCGAGCTTTATCAAGTATGAATAATATAGATGTTTATTAACAATTTGGCTAAACAAGTGTCCTAACCGGTCGATTCCTCCTAAAAAAATTTGTTTTTCTTAAATTTTGGTTGAGTTACCTTTCTTGCGATCATTAACCAACGAAATTAATTAAAAATAATTTATGTGATTTTTGTAAACATTTTTTTAACAAAAAATTAAGTTTATTATTTTTACATACAAAGTAGAGGTTTTTTTCACTGAAATTATCCGACAATAAACTGACAGTGGTTCAAGAACTGGGTACGAGACACTAAATAACAATTTGCGCGATTGTTAATTACAATTTTGATAAAAAAATGTCACAGTCTACCGTTTGATTGTAGAAAAACGTTATTTTTCCGTTAATAATTTTTTTGATAAGCCTAATTGTGATATTGAACCAACTAAATTGATTAACAATTGATATATCTGTATGTTATAAATAATTTGGTAGAAAAAAAAATCTTATCATTTTCACATAGAAAGAATATTCAGCACTCGAATCAATCTTGGATTCGAATTGTTCTATTAGTTCCTCGATTTCTGGATCAAGTTGGTTCTGTATCACAATTAACCACAAGAATCATTAAAGACTAAATAGCTTCTCTCTACTGTCAAACGGCAGTTTCTGACATTTTTTATTAGAAATTGTTATTAACAATTCCGGAAATTGTTATTTAGTGTCTCATATCCAGTTTTTGAATCACTGTTAGTTTATTGTATAATTTCAGTGAAAAAATGTCTCTTTTGCATGTAAAAATGATGAATATTAGATTTTAATAAAAAAAGGTTTATAACAATCACATAAATGATTTTTTAATCAATTTCGTTGGTCAATCATGGCAACAAATGTCATTCCAATATTAACTGAAGAAAAAATAGTTTTTTTTTTCTACGAAGAAACGGCCGTTTGTTTGTTTAACGAAATTATGATTAAAAATAAATTTTATTTACATTTGGTAGAGCTCGAAGTATATGAATCACTTTTTCTCAGAAAAATCCATTTAGCGATGAGATAAACTCATTTATCGAGAATTTGTTTATAAAAATGTGTATAAAAACAGTAAGTGTTAACCTATGCTAATTTTTCGTTACAAATTATAACTCTTATGAATAATCTTGGCAACTACCGTTAAACAAACAATTTTTTCTACGAGAAAAAAAAACTAGTAAGAGTTTGTTTATAAGAATTATTTATAATGATTAGGTTAAATATTATTAGAATTATTTCTGTTCTTTGAGTGCAGGTGCAATAATTCCGGCTAATAGTGAGTTTATTTCTGTATTTTTTCTTGAGATAAAAATTCACAATGCTGAAATGGCCACTTTCGTCACTTTATTCTTTTATATATTGTTGCTCTGTGAAAAAATAACAAATCGCAAACAATAGTTCTCTTAAAAATTTAATGCTGAGAATTTCCGAAAAACCAATTTTAAATCGATTAAGAAATATGACCTGTGGGTGATTTTGAACAGTAAATTCCTATTCTAGACCACTGTGGTCCCGACAATCATTATAATCTTATAATATATAATCAGGGTGTCTAGCGAAACGGAAAATCGGGAAAAAACCCGGAAATTTTATTTAGGATGGGAAATTTTGTTCTCTTATCAAAAAATCTAATTTTTTCTAATTTATCTTCTTTTTATTGTTTAGTCGAGAATCAGAGAGAGAAAAATCTGATTGTTTCACGTTTTATACCAGCAAAGTTAATTGATCTTCGATTATGTGCACGCATATAAGGGGGCCGTCCATAAATTACGTTACCAATTTGAGGGGGGGAGTCAGCGGAAGTAACAACTTTACGAACTTAGATAACATTTAATACGTTTCCTGATGATAAATTTGAACAAAGTTTGCGAATTTTGCGAAAGATGGCCCTGCAACGGTACACTTCAATAATAAGTTTGAAAATCACTTTCAGACTTCACACTCTTTCCCCTATTCCCCTCTTTTCCCGCTTTTTAAAGAATTCTTCTTTTTTCTCTGTTTTCAAGAAACTTTCCCCTTTTTCTCGTTTAACAGAATACAACTATTTTTGGTTGAAAATTTTACTATTATATTTTTTTGGTTCGTAATTTATCCCGTTTAGTTAAAAATTCTACTATTTGATTGAAAATTTAATTGTTTTATTGAAAATGCAACTATTTTTTAAAAAGTCATCCTTTTTCGTCAAAAATGCAACTACTTGATTTAAAGTGAAACTGCTTTGTTCAAAATTCATTTTTTTGGTTGAAGATTTGTAATTGTTGTTGAAAACTCATCTCTTTGGTTCGAAATTGAACTATTTTGTTTTAATTCGTTTTTTTGGTTGAGAATTAATTTTTTTCAACTACAAATGTAACTTTTCCCTTTTTTGTTGAAAATTAATATTTTCTAGTTAAAGGTTCAACTATTTGGTTGTAAATCCATGTATTTTGTTAAAAATTCGCCTTTTTTGGTATAATACTAATCTTCTTTGTTGAAAATTTGTCCTTTTTGGTTTAAAAGCATCTGTATGGTTGAAATGAAAATATGACGGAAATGAAATATAAAATATGAATGAATGAAAAAATAAAATGAAAATATGTTTTAGTTGAGGATTCAACTGTTTTGGTTAAATTCAACTGTTTATTTGATTTTTTTGAAAATTTATATTTTTGGTTTAAAATTCAACTATGTATTTGGTTAAAAATCAAGCTGTTTTTATGAATATTTAACTATTTGCTAGAAAATGAACTTTTCTGTTGAAAATTCATCTTTTTGGTTAAAAATGTATCTACTTGGTTTAAAATTCTTCTTTTTTGGTTGAAAATTCACCTACTTAGTTTGAAGTTAAACTTCTTTGTTAAAAATTCATTTTTTGGGGCTAAAAATTAATTTTTTGATCTACAAATTTAACTATTCCATTTTTTATTGAAAATTTGACATTTATAACTTGAAAATGTAACTATTTGGTAGAAAATTCATATATTTTGTTGAAAAGGACAATGTTAAAAATCGGTCGATTTCTGCCCCAATCCGGAACGTTTTCTAGCTATTGGAAATTGCTCTAATAGGCTTTTATTTGATGTAAATGCATGTTTCAAACCGGCTTACTCCGGGGAAATTTCTACAGCTTGCCATACATGCGTAAAATCATATAAACCTTGTTCAACCGCTGAAAGTGGATTCGTGGAAATCGATCGATTTTGAACATTGTCCTTTGTTATTTTAGTAAGAAAATTAACTTTTTTGTCGAAAACTATTAAACTATTTTTTTTTAATCTAACTGTTTGTTAGAAAATTTACGCTTCTGTTAAAAATTTATGTTTATGGTTGAAGATTTATCTACTTGGTTTAAAATTCATATATTTTGGTTGGAAAATCAAGTACTTGATTGAAAGTTGAACTACTTTGTTCAAAATTGAAATTTTTTTTTCTGTGTAAAATTTTTAAATTATATTATAATTATATTTTTAAACTGGAAACTTGATGATTCCATTTTTGATTTTAAAAATATCGTTTTTAGTTAAAATTCATCTATTTGGTTTAAAATTCATCTTTCTTGATTGACAATTCATCTACATATTTGGTTCGTTTGGTAATCGTTTGGTTGAAAATGCATCTTTGTAGGTTGGAAATGCATCTTTGTAGGTTGAAAATATAACTATTTTGATAAAGTCACCCTTTTTTATCGAAAATTCAACTGTTTTGTTAAAAATTCGTCTTTTTGGATTGAAAAATCATCTTTTATGATAGAAAAGGCATTTTACAACGTTGGAACAAAAAAGTTGAAAAAATTCCATGAAATCTGATATGTAGGTAAATAATAATAGAAATTAAATGAATATATATTTTAAATAAGTGTGATAGATACCTGCGATTACTCATTTAATATATTTTACCAAAAATATTTCTTTCAGCAAAAAAATGCTTGAATTTTTTCCAAAAATTTTATTTCAACTTTAAACATGTTGCACCATGCAAGAAAACATTTTTACTACAATGGTGATGAGTTTGTGCGATTCTATAAAACTTTACATTCAAAATGATCCTAAGAACTATGAAAAATGTTTATTATATTAGATTTCATTTAAATTTGAAGAAAACATTGAAATTTGCACTATTTTTGTAATATATTAATAAAAGAATGACACTATGACTTCACCCTGGCTGTAATAATTGCAAAATTTAAAAAAAACTTTAAATTGGTCGGGGAAAAAATTTAAGCGGGAAAAAGACGTGGAATTTCGAATTGGCTGATCACTAGACACCCTGATTATTACTCATTATATTACGTTCCATTCAATGTTTTGAAAATTTTCCAGAGAAAAAGTTACACTGGTCTTAATTTGTAGCCGATTAAAAAGTTTTTTTTTCAAATTAAAGCTGATTAAATTTGAAAGAGGTCTATCGAAGTCGATTAGAAAAAATGTCACTAATTTGTTATTCAAGTTGAAAAATGACAAAAAACCATAACTTTTTATATTTGTAATACCTAATTTGCTCTATTTATTGTTATTTCCTCAAAGAAACATAAATTAATAAACGTACTTTTGATGAACATACATTTTCATTATAGATTAAATGTCTTCATTTCTTTAATTTTAATAAACAAATTAGTGGATAAAACTGGAATCTGCTGCATTTTCGGTGTTTGAATGTATTATTTATACTGACTTCGTAAAATTAATAACTAATCATGACCGTAAATTATATGAGAACAATTGTCATTGTTATAAATAAATTTACTTATATCGCATTTTTGAATAAAGCCAATTTTTATTTTATGTGGGATCAATGCTTTTCATCTGAAGAATCATATTCTGACACAGGAGAATGCCATTCATTAATAATTTTTTTGTAATAAGAAATTTTTATAAACAAATTAATTTATATCGTATTTTTGAACATAGACAATTTTTATTTAGTGTGGGGTCATTTTTCCTTATCTGAAAAATAATATCTTGCCATTCAACAATTTTTACTATTTTTTGATGTTATGGTTTTGACCAGATAAATTGTATTAAATAAGGTTTGATGTTAATGTTTTTGTCTACATGGTCTAAAATCAATATTTATCAAATCTGAAGATCTGGGTTTGGATTCCAGGGAAGCTAGAGACATTTTTTTCACAACTCATAAAAATCAATATTTGATAAATATTGATTTTAGACCATGTAGACAAAAACATTAACATCAACAATTATTTAAAACAATTTTTACTGTTATACACAAAAACACTTATTTTGCATTTTTTATTATAGAAAATTTTTGCTTTTCCGCGGAGTCACTTCTATTCATTTCAAGATCATCACATAAAAGATTGCTATTTGACCAGATATAGTAATAATAATAATAATTTTTTCGTTCATTCTTATATCCACTCTGAATTCGTTCATAAGATTTGTTAAAAAGAGTAATAATTATGTTGTTTAATGACAACCTATGGTGTCAGAATATTATACTTGTTATGAAACAAAATAACTAGGCAAAGAAAAATGTCAATAACAATTAAGTTTTTTTTAATAAATTGCAATTGTTGTTGAATGTTAATCTCTTGTGTCAAGATATTATCATTGCGATAAAAAGAAATTATCCCGCAGAAAAGTAAAAATGTCTGTATTCAAAAAGGTGATGTAAGTGAGTTTTTATATAGCAATTATTTATAACAATGACAATTGTTCTCATTTAGTTGCAGTACTGCAGCAGATGCTAGTTTTATCCAATGATTTGTTTCTAACACTTCATGAAATGAAGGAATTTAATCTATAATGAAAATTTTTGTCATCAAGAGCGGGTGTATCCAGTTTGTTTGTATTTATAATTTTATGGTGCTCATTTGATGAACACTTTGCTTCGTCATTATGATTAATTAGGAACTATATTTGCTTCCTCATAGAGGAAGTCAAAATAAAAAAAGTCTAAATAGGTCAATCAAAATGATTCAAATCAAGGAGCCTCTTCTATTCTTACATGAACTTTGAGTAATGTTAATGAAAAAAGTTTTTCTCTTTAAAACAAATATTTCAAATTATATAAATGACAATAACCTCCGTACTCTTCAATACAATCGATTAATACGATAGGTCAATCGATTTGTCTCGAATCAAGGAATCTTTTCCGCTCTTACAACAATGTTGAATTATGTGAATAAAAAAAATTTAACTATAAAAAACCGATCTTTCAAATATCGTAAAGAACCTTCTTCATTACTCTTCAATAAAATATATTAATATATTGGGCCAATAGATTCGTCTCGAATTACAAATCTTTTCTATTCTCTCATCAACTTTAAATTGTGTGAATGAGAAAATGTTTACTATAAAAACCAATTTTTCAAATAATATAAATGACCATAACTTCCTTACTCTTTAATAAAATGTATTAATATTGTAGGTCAATCGATTCGTCTCGAATCAAGGAATCTTTTATATTAGTGCGTCAACTTTGAATTATGTTAATGAAAAAAGTTTTACTATAAAAACCCAATTTTAAAAATAATATAAAGTGCTGAAAAAAAGGTAATAAATATTCTTAGAAATCCTTAGGTCAGTTTTGAGATATTAGTGGTGAAAATAAGCCATCCCATCAATTTATTTGCAACCGTCTTCAAGTTATCATGTTCACAAAAAAGTGTGATATACACACATGCAAACACACATCCATACACAAATACATCCGGGCACACATACATCCGGGCAATTGTTCAGAATATTGTATTAGACATTTTTTAATTGAGGCAAGTTTAATTAAACGAATTAAATTTTTTTCGAAATTTTTACCATTACAAAGCTTCCTCTATGATGAAGCAAAAATGATGGCTTTTTTGATCATTTGGCAATTGTTTATACAAAAAATTCCACTTTTTCCTCACTGTGATACGTTACGCTGTAAAATTTATAGATTTTTTCAAAGTACTTTAGAAAATTCTAGTCAATATTAAAGAAAAATAAATCAGGATCCGAAATAAATTCTGACTAAATTAAAGTTTTTTTTCAGACAAAGTGAAAAAAGGATTTTCTGATGATGGAAGGTTTTTCAGCGATAAATACAGAAGCGTATACAGTCTTCATATAAACAATGAAAAAATATCTCCCACGGACATTTTCAGAATGTGTTTCCATTCTGCTTTTTTAATGTATGCTTTGTCTACTCGTAGTAATCTATTTGGAACTCCGTCATCCGATATTTCATGGATTAAAATGGCTAAAAATATAAACGTAAAGTTCATTGGAGGGTTAATTATTCATCATTTACAAATTTTAAATACAAACTTTCATACGGTAAAAAATTGATTATTTTATTTATTTTTGCACAAAAATTAGGGCTGTTTATTTTTTGTGAAAGGTTGAAAACGGAAATGTTAAGAGATGAATTCTCCTGTATTTTATCGTAGGTTACAAAAAAAAGACCTCGTTTTTAAGTTTTAAGAGTTGAACAAAAATTAAATAAAAAAGCTTTTTCCTTGTGAAGACAGCTAAATCACATCTGCCTCTTCTTTTTTAAATTCATCTCACTTGAATTTTTGAAACTTGAAAAATCGCTGCTTCAGAATCGATAAAAAATTGTCAACTTTCTTAAAAAATCAAGCCTATTATCTGAAGATAATAAACCTCAGAAGAAAATATACTTTGTTATTTCTAGATCAGAGAAATATTTGACAATGAAATCACTGCTCGTGGTTACGGAATTTATCCATTTTTATCCATCCTCAATCACAGTTGCGATCCAAATGTTTTTCGAATTTATCATCCAGAATATGCAATTGCTCGTATTACTCAACCAATTAAAAAAGACCAACAAGTATTTGAATGTTACGGTCCATGTTACGAAGCAATGGAAAAAAATATGAGACAGAATATTATGGACCTTCAGTTTGGATTCAAATGTAATTGTGTCGCTTGCATTAATGATTGGCCAGTTGTGGAAAATTTACTGGGATTAGTAAGTTGAGTTTCTTATAGAAAATGTATTAAAAATTTAAATAGATCACCTTTCTTTTTGAAATCTAACTTGATTCGTTTGCAGAATACATCATTACCGAAAATGGATGTAAATCTCGAAAAGGTCGTGCAGAAATTAAATAAAATGTTTTATAAATATGTCCTTAATGATGATGTGACCATAAATTTGTACACATTGCGAAAGCTCCTGAAAATGAACGCAACAATTTGGAAGTACGCTACCAAACCGTGTAAGGAATGCAGCATGGCGACAACTCTACTCAAAAACATGTTTAACCGTTTAGGTAACAGATTCGACATTCCGAATGTTCAAGACGCGAAATAAGAGGTATTTACAATTTTTCCAAAAATCGTCATTTCGGGAAAGATGTTTTCTTTTTTATGTCTTTTATTTTTTCGTTGTCCCAAAGTTTTTCTTCAGTATGTAATATTTATGAGATTCAAAAATTTGGTTATTTGCTTCTGCAAATATTCAAAAAAGAATCTTAATTTTTACTTAATATCTCTTTTATTTGGTCAATAATGACTGTAGTAAAATACGAATCGGCATCTTAAATGTTACGTAGTATTTCATATCTTTATATACAGTCTTTCGCAATTTTATACGTATTAAAACATAAGTACAAATTAAATTTAAAAACTAAAACTACTTGAACATCTGTATTGTAAAATACTTCAATTATTTAAAAAATGTAAGAGAAATTCTCGCAATTCGACAATAAAATTATTAGTGGTAAGAGTAAAAGTAATGTGAGTGAGTGGAAAATTGAAGCCGAACTTGGTTCAGACGGTAGTTCAGGTAGTTTTTCGGGAGTTTTAAAAGTGATTCTCCATTCGACTCCCGGGTAAACGGGACTTTCGGTTTTTAGATAATCTTCTACAACTTCATCTGTAGTTGCCCCTGTAAACACGAAAAAATAGTTTTATGACAATTTCTCAGTAATTGTAATACTTCCCTTAATATAAGTCGAGTTTAATGTTTATTTTCATATAAGTTTAAGTAATAATTTTTCTTACCAAGGGATATGTATTTTAGATCCTTGAGCATGTCATAATTATCTCCACCTCGGAAGAGAAAATCAGTCAGTATAACAGTGTAGGTTGCATTTTTTTGTAAATCACTGTATGATGGTGTTTTACAAGCAGCGCATCGCACTTTTACTGAAACTACTTTTGACATGTATTCTTTGCTAAGATCGTAAACGACCTGGAAAAAGAATGGTTTAATTATTTTTCTAGAGCTGTTGACAATAGGGAAATGTTAAATTATTTTTCAGTTGGTTCATAAATTTGCAAAAATAAAATAAATTATTTATATCTTCGAAAAAGATTTAGTAGAGAAAAAAGGGTTTTTCATGAAATAGTTGAAACATCAATCTATGAAAATATCTTTTTCTTCTTCTCACCTGGAGTCCTGAAACTTGAAGAAAGCCTCCATTTAAGTCAGATGTAGTATTACTTACAGTGAGGCTCTTCACACTAAATTCAAGAATTTCTAGCAATTTTTCCCCGTTCATGCTGATTTTGATGAGAACGTTTCCGAAAGGCAAAACATCTTTTACGTCGGCTAATGTAATCTAAAATCAATACAGATGAAAATTTGTATTTAACAAAAAAACCACTGAAAATTAAAAAAAGGCTTTAAAGAAAATTTTCAGACCTGATCATTATTTTGTCTCGTTATGGAGTTTCTGATACTTCCTCCATTGTGCACAGCAATTGCAGCATCTGTCCAACCATTTACACCATCGTAGTCTTTAACATTCTGTAAAATATTCATAAAGTATTTTTCTCAAAATTGATTTAATGTTGATATTGTTTATATTGATGATAATGTTTGAATTAAATTATTTTTTAATTTGAATATTTAATTTTAAAATACGTACATATTTTATCATGGCGTCCGTTATCAAATTTCCAAGATTACACTCCTCTTTTCTACAAAATTTAGAGTCTCCGTTAAGAAATACTTTCGTAGAACCGACAATTTTAGTTTTTATTGATTCGATTTCTGGCCTCCACTTGTCGAGTTCTGTTAACACATCTTTTGCCTGAAATAATTACTTAGTGTCAGAAAAATATATGAGGGAATTTATTTTCTTAATTAAAAAATTATTTAAGGAAATGAAAATGTTTTGGATTTTTAAAGGTTCAAAATTAAAAGCCTAATATTTATAAAGTCATCGAAAAAATCTTTCAAAGCATGTTTTAATTTTGGCACTGACTAGTATTACGGAATTTTCAGTAGCATTAGCCCTGAACGAACTGGAAAAGGATTTCTACAAAGTACAGTATAACAAAATCTTTGTGGATTTTCCCGAAAATTTTCGGGAAGCTAATAACCCTAACATTTTTGAAATTTTGTCTATGATTTCGTAGGAAAAATCTCGGAAAAAATTTGGGAATTTGTTTTAAAGTTAGGGAAAAACAAACTGTAGGGACCTCTAACAAACTGCAGGGAAAATTCCGTAAAAGTTCGAGAATTTAAAGAAAGTTAGGGATTTTTTCCTAACAAACTGTAGGTAAAATTCAGTTCTGTTAAATGGATTTGTTCAAATTCCCATTTTTCAAAATAGTAATTAAACACATTTTTAATTTAAATTTGAGTTAAATTTGTTTCGGAGCATTTGAGCGTGATAATAATTTTTTTCTTCCTTTCAGCATCGATATTTCTTGAAATTATTATTGTTTATTGAACAAAACTGGCGCGATACCGTCACACTACATTTTTATTTTCTCAGAATAGAACAATTTTTGGCATCAAACATTTATTATTTTTATTCAGCGTCCCCATACCTCAGGAGCAAGTTTTCATTTTTGTAAAAAATGGAAAATTCGATTTTTAATTTCTACTGAAAGCCAATTTTTAAAACCAATGAAGTTGTAACCACAAAATTCTTGGACAATTTACTCTGAATTGGCTAAGTTTTTTAGATCAAATCTTTTTCACCCGCATGCAGTATCTCAATATTTCGGGAGTTAATTTTAATTACTATTGAAACTGACGATTTTATATTTGATATCGCAATCCGCAGCCGAGCCTATTCTAATTTGTGGTGTCACTTTGAGATTGTCAGCTGACACGGAACTGGTCTTATCTTTAAGTGGTAATTTCACTCTCCTGTAAAATTCTGATTTTGTTTGTTAAATATATATATCTGTACTTCCGCCCTTAAAATGTTGTTTATTATAAAGAAACTGTAATATGCTCTATCGACGCGTGTAAGATTGTTAAAAAATAATTGTACTTTCAATTAATGTAAAAATAAATCTGAATACGAGAAATATCTGAATCTATAAGAACATACCTAATTTTGTACGAAAAATAATTTTCTCAATTAAAGTATGAATATTATCAAAAAGGTAGTAACATTATCTAACTTCTATAAAATATTTCCTAAAAATTTTTTTATTTATGAGAATGTCGCGGAAAATTCCTTATACATATTTACGGTAGTTCTTTAGATACTAAAAGTGGAAAAATCCGTTTGTTTCTTGGAAATATTAAGAAATATTCCCTATGAAAGTATAAGAAAACTTCTTGAAAGGATAAGAAAAATTTTCCATTTTCATATGGTTTTGTTAATCCCCTAACATTTTCGAATTATTCTTAATTTTTTCGGGAATAGTTCCAATCATTCAGAACTGTTTCCGAAAATTAGGGAAAATTACCTGTTTTTCGGAAAAATTATTTTTCCTAATAAAATTTGAGATTATACCTTGTCGAAGGGAAGGGAAAATTTACCAACAATTTCACTTAAAAATAATTTCCAGCAGGTTGAAACATTTAAGAAAATTTGTTTATTTTTTTATTAATAAATAGATAAGTGAAAGTGGTAGTTCAACATTAAAAATACTTTAAGCCTATGTTTACATTTTTTGTCGAAATATACCAAAAAAACATGCTTAGTTACCATTTTTGAAAAATACAAATTATTTATTAATGTTGTAATCAAATTTAGTAAACAAGTACATATTTCAATCACTTCTCGCTGAAAACACTTCGTTCATTTATCGGCATTGATAAAAAATTTGTCAATAATAAATAATATGTACGATTTTTGAATACCTGATAACAATTGTTAATTATTTATATAAATTTGAAAAACAAATACAGATTTTCATCAATTTTCAACCGGTAGATTTTCTTTTTTCCACAGAATAGATTTTCAAATTATTTGGCTATGTTCTTTTCTTACGATACTTCATTAAAGAATAATATTGTTTATTTTATAAAAAATCTTATAAACAAATTCACAACTTGACTTCTTGTCAACAAATAGATGTCGTTTTTTACGTAATCGATTGCCAGTGACTCAGAAAGGATTTATTTATTAGAAGTATTTGTCAGGCGACAATATTTGTAACAATTTTTTAATAAATTTGATAAAAAAATATAGAATTTCGTCAATCTTATACTGACATATTTAGTTTTTTAACGGAATTTAACTCTAAATAACTTGGCAATATACCTTTCTTATGTTATTTTATCAATGAGCCACCATTTTTTTTTCTATTAAAAATTTGATTAAAAAATCCGAACTGCTGCTAAAGCCACAATATATAGTCAAATTTAAATTTTTCACAAGAAACGGTGAAAAACTCTTCAAAAAAGACATAAAATGACAAAAATGACATAAGAAATATATATTGCCAAGTTATTTAGAGTTAATTCCGGTTTGAAAACAGGAAATCTGGCGGTCGGAAATCAACGCAAATCTGTATTTGTTTAACAAAGTCATTTAAACAATTGAAAAATATTGTCGCCTGACAAAGTGTCTTGATAAGTAAAGTCCTTTCTGAGTCTTTGGCAGTCAGTTTCGTCAAAAAAAGGACATCCATTCGATGACAAGTACTGTACTTGTGAACTTTTTATAAAATAGTTTAAAAAATAAACAATTATGGTTCGTTAATGAAGTAACATAAGTGAAAATTTTTGGCAAGAAATTGAAAATTGATTCCGTTAATGAAAGGAAATCTGCCGGTTGGAAATTGGCGAAAATCTGTATTTGTTTATCAACATTATTTACACAATTAACAGTTGTTATCAGCTGTTCAAAAATCGTACATATTAATTATTGTCGACGAATTTTAAATCAATTCTGTCAAAAGAGGGATATCTTCAGATCGAGAAATGACTAAAACATGTACTATTTGTTTATAAAATTGGTTCATAGCATTAACAATTATTTTGGATTTTTCAAGAATGGTAACTAAGCCTTGTTTTTACGCATATTCCAAATAAAATAAACTTTACAAATATTTTTGATGTTGAAGTAGCACTTACACTCATTAATTTATTAACAAAACAAAAACAAAACAAAAAAAAAAAAAATATATATATATATATATATATTAGGGTGGGTCGAAAATAAATACTTTTGTAATCATGCAGCTTGGTTACCCGCGCTAAAAAAAAGGTTTCAAAAATTTCTTTCTTGCAGAGTTTTTAAATTTTATTGAGTTTCAATTTTTTTTACATACCTGGAGGTCAAAAAAGTCTTCTCAATTTTTTTCGGATTTTAATCTATCATTTTCTGAGAGATAATTCCTATTTGATTTACCATTGTTTTTGGAAATTTTTTTTAACACATTTGCAAATAGGAGGAGAATTATTTGAGGTACATGAAATCTTTTTAGTGACAAAAATGCATTAGAAAAAAAATCCCCAAGACCCAGGAATCGTTATTGGCAATACAGCGAATTTTTGAAATTTTGATTTTGGTATTTTGTGAACTTATCTTCATAACTTATAGTTTAAACATTTTTGTGATCATGTGTGGGTTTTTTAAAGATAGACATACACTAGAAAAGAAATCCACAAGACCCAGGAATCGAAATTGGCGATACAGCGATTTTTTGAAATTTTTATCTTGGTATTTCGTGAACTTATCTTTATAACTTGTAGTTTGAACATTTTTGTGAACATGTGTGGATTTTTTGAACATAGAAACACGCTAGAAAAAAAATGGACAAGACCCAGGAATCGAAATTGGAATGACAGCACATTTTCTTATTTCGGAATTTTGTATCTAGCAGAATTAATTTTTTTTATTTATTAGTTTAACATTTTTTGAAATTGCATGAAAAAAGAAAAAATGGGTGAAATTGCATGTACAAAGAACGATACCTTCTTTCAGTTCGAAAAAGAATTGCATCTAAGGAAATCAGGTTCAGATGTAACTTTTTTAATTCAATAAACACCGATTCAGCACTTATAAAAGTTGCTGTTTTCAATTAAGATTCCTGGGTCCTGTCGACTTTTTTTCTATTGTATTTCTAGGTTTGAAAATTCCACACAAGCTCGAAAAATGTTAAACTTATAAATAAAAAAAATTAAATCTGTTAGATACAAAATTCCGCCAAATAAGAAAATTTGCTGTCATTCCAATTTTGATTCCTGGGTCTTGTGGATTTTTTTCTAGTGTATTTCTATGTTTAAAAAACCCACACATACTCAGAAAAATGTTTAAACTACAAGTTATAAAGATAAGTTCATGAAATAACAAAATTTAAAAATTCGCTCTATTGCCAATTTCGATTCCTGGGTCTTGTCGAATTTTTCTAGTGTATTTATATGTTAAAAAAATCCACACAAGCTCAGAATAATGTTTGAAGTACAGGTCATAAAGATAAGTTCATAAAATACCAAAATCAAAATTTTTTAAATTCGCTGTATTGCCAATTTCGATTCCTGGGTCTTGTGGATTTTTTTTCTAGTGTATTTCTATGTTTAAAAAACCCGCACATGCTCACAAAAATGTTTCAACTACATGTTATGAAGATAAGTTCACAAAATACCAAAATCAAAATTTTAAAAATTCGCTGTATTGCCAATTTCAATTCCTGTGTCTTGGATATTTTTTTTCTAATTCATTTTTGTCACTGAAAAGTTTTCATGTATCTCAAATAATTCTCCTCCTATTTGCAAACGTGGTAAAAAAAATTTCCGAAAACAATGATAAATTAAATAGGAATTATCTCCAAAAATGATAGATTAAAATCCGAAAAAAATTGAGAAGACTTTTTTGACCTCCAGGTATATGAAAAAAAATTGAAACTCGATAAAATTCTAAAACTCTGCAAACAAAAAAAATTTTTGAAACCTTTTTTTCGAGCGCCGGTAACCAAGCTTCATGTCGATTGATTCCAAATTAATTATATTTTTTTAGGACCCCAATACGCTACTTTGCCGCGTTGTAGCAATTTTGAATTCCAAAAGTATTTATTTTCGACCCACCCA
>CAKNYM010053358.1:199813-220616 GCA_932195095.1 Andricus curvator | reverse complement strand
ATATATATCTATCTTTATATATATATATATATATATATATATATATAAATCTTTAATGTTGTAACCTGCTGGATATTATTTTTAAAGATTGTTGCAACTGATTTAGTTTTAGTTTTAATTTTAGTTAGTTTTGTTATTATTTTATTTTATTTAGATTCACATAAATATGAGTATAAATAAAATGGGAAGGTTAATATTTTTTTAAATTTAATTGGATTATAATTGTAAGCTCTAGACTAATTTGTCCAGAAACAACATTTTTCCCCCACTGTACGTCGTGTTAACTTTTTAGAATTTATTTTCATGCACCCTTTCCAGTATTGAAACTATAAGTTTTAATCAATAAAGACCTCAATTAATAGAGAGGTCAGGCTAATAGAGGCCTCAGAAGAATTTTGTTCTTTTGTAGAATTTCGGACCTATTTGTCAATAAAATTGAAGTAATTTTAAGAAATCAACCAATTTTTAACTTCAAATTTGTACATTGTAAAAATCAAAACCGAAAAGAAAATATTTTGTTGTCCTAAAACGTCCTAGCAGAAAGCTTGAATAATTGTTTAAAAATGAGTTGAAAAGTAGTAAATAAGTTTTTATTAAAAGGAATAAGATTTACCAAAATGTTGGTTCCTATAATGGGCAACTGATCTCACCTGTTCAATTTTTGCATCCACTAAAATAGGATTGCCCTTAATATACGAAATCTCTCCATTTTTATCAAACTTGACAGTTAGATTTCCAAGATATTTAGTATAAGCATAAGCTTGTACAACGTAAACTTTTCTGCCACTCTTTTGAACAATTTCCGTTGGATAAAGTCCTTCTGGAATTTCAGAGTCGGGTTTCTCTCCACTAAAAAGGAAAGTATTGCTATGGCCTCCAATAACTAAATCAATATCCTCGACTTCCTTTGCGATCTTTTCATCCACTTCGTATCCGGAATGTCCCACGGCAATGAGAATTTTGACACCTTGAGCTTTGAGCTTTTTGGCCTCTTCTCGAATTACTTTCACCTCGTCCAAGAACTTAACATTGTCGGTAATTGCTATATTTTTCGTTAAGGGTGTCAAGTAGCCTATAACACCGATTTGTGTGCCATTTACTTTTAAAATCGTTGAGTTCAAAAGTTTAGACGATTTTAAGGTAGGCTCGTTTGAAAGATCCAAGTTTGCTGTTACTATTGGGAATTGAGCTTCATTAATGAAAGGAACCAATCCCTTGACTCCATCGTCGAATTCGTGGTTTCCTAAACTCTAAAAAGAGAAATTTCGTTATGTTCAAAATTTATCTTTGATGAGAGAAGATTTAAATTGCAGAATATATTATTTATTACTTGAAAAAGTAATATTTATAAAATTTTAAAGTAACAGTAATATAGATATTTCAATTCTAAGATGTATATTGTATGCTGCTTTAAAATAAAGATCTCCTTCTTTCACTTTTAAAGATAAATTAAGTAGAGCAAAAAAAAAGTTCAAAGCAAGCCGAGCTGTAACGTTCGGGTTTCATCTTTAAATGCGTAGCTATGAGCTTACAACTTGAATGACGTGCGACACAAATTTCAAAAGTTTTTATAAATATATAAAAATATTGATAAAAAGATTTTAAAGTAAGGTACAATTTTTGTATGATTTATTTGATTCTGTATCTAGTTTCCATATTTTTCTTAATTCGAAATTTTAATTAATAATATAATACAATTGTATGCTCAATTTAGTAGTAGAAGTGTGAAAAACCAAGAATGAAAATTAGTAATAAAATTGCTCATCAACCTCACAGAAAAATTAAATTGTTGCAAACATCTCATGAATAAATTATTGTCTCTTTGCAAAACATTGTTATATAAGTTTTATTTTAATCATGTCTTTTTTAAGGGGCTTTGAAATGTAAGATTTAAAAATGTGTCAAGTGTTAAGATGTAGACGTATACGTAGATAACGAAACACATTAAAATGTTTAAACAGCTGAAACAATTTAATTATAGACAAAACTGTACTATTTTGTGGCCTATTTGAACAATTTTATGTCGAATCATCTGAAGTATGTCTTAGGTGTTGAGAAAAAACTCTAAAATAATGTTTTAAAAATTTTTTAAACTCAGACGATATGCAAAATTGAAAATTTTGGTCCTTTCTTTTAACTTTTATAACTTTGGTAATTTTATTGATATTAAGATGTATTTTTTTTAATTATTTATAATAAGACGTAGTTTAAAAAAAATTATTTGTTGAAAAAAAGTTTCAAAACTTTTTGGAATTTTCAAAAACAAATATTTAAATAGATTTTTCGAAAAAAAAAATGTAACTGATTTTCTTCAATTTTTTTATAGATAGCTTACAATGTGCTCTAAAAGCTCCCTAAATATAAAAATGGGATCTCCCTTAATTTTCGAAAAATAATTAAAAAAGTACGCCGAGATGATGCGTACAACCTTAATTATTTCTCGAAAACTGAGAGAAATCGCATTTTTATGTTTACAGGGCTTTTAGAGGACATTGTAAGCTATCTGTAAAAAATTGAAGAAAATAAAAATTTTTTTCTTCAAAAAAATCTGTTGAAAATTTTTGTTAAATTTAAATCCGAAAAGTTTAAAAAAATTTGTTCAACAAATATTCTTCAACAACTGCGTCTTATTATGAATAATAAAAAAAATACATCTTAGTATCATTGAAATCACCAAAGTTATGAAAGTTCAAAAAAAGTGCTAGAATTTTCAATTTTGATTATCTCCTAAGTTTTTGAATTTTTCGAAAATTATTTTAGGGTTTTCCGTTCAACACCTAAAAGATTGGATACTAGAATTTTCATCAAAATTACTAACAATAGATTAAATTTTTCAGATGATTTGACATGGAATTTCTCATTTATTAATTACTCGATACTAAAATATAATAAGTAATCCAAATATTAAAAAATGAAAATAGGTTCTACTGGCTTTAGCGTTTTTCTTTCAATGATCTGATAAATAACTATAAAATTAATTTGATATCTTACTATGGCATCTGGAGCAAGAATATTTAAAAATTTAGCGACTATTTTCCATTTGTAGACGCTGTACCAAATAGAACCTTGGTACGTATCACCAGCATTCAAAAAAATAGTATTAGAGCTGGAATTTCGAGCTTGTCGAATCAAAGTTGCCAATCTAGCAAATCCTCCATAGCACTTCCCAGAGATTGCTTCTTTTTGTGAACATGCCGTCGAGTATTTCGATGTCTGTTCAAATCTGAAAAAAAATAATATTTGTTTTTCACAAGATATATTTATTTTATTTAGAGAAGGTTTATCCTCTTTTTAAACGCAAAGAATCTTTATTAGTCTTCTCCTTATCAGTGATAACAATTTTCCTTCTGAAAACTTGGAAAAATATTCGCTCATGAAATTATAAACACAGGCGTGGAATAGTGGTGCATTATCATAATTGTTCTGTCTACATTCTTGACACTTGAATTTTTATTTTAAATGAAAAATTTCTAAATGATTCCATTCGAATATACAAATTTATTAATATTATATTAATAATATATACATTATTATTATATTATATTATTAATAATATTAATTTATTATTATATTATATTATTAATAATATTAATTTATTCATTTCAATTACAATTAACAGGAAATGTGTCATGACTTGAACACTTCTAAAATATATTTTTAATTGAAAAGGAAACGACGGAAGCTGCCTTTTAATTTTGGTAGCCTCTAACCCTAAATGTCCCATCAAAAGAATATGTATTTTATTACACAAGAAGGTTTATTTAGAAATAATGTTTTTGTTTCTTAAAATCTTGATTAAAATTTTTGGAACGGAAACATTAAACTCTAGACTTGATTTTTGCTCTGAAAGAATCGATTTCTTAGTCAGACCTCTATAAAAATACATTTTTGATAGATAGTGATTTTTTTGCATTTTTAAATTTACAAATATTATAAATATAGAAAGGGCAAAAATTTTACAACGCTCGAAAATTGAAAAGTTAATATTTAAAACTGTTTCACACTTTAGAAACTCCAAATTTTACAATTCTTTCAATTCGAATTTCGAAATGTTGAAATTAAAAAGCTCTATATGAGTATTACGCGACCAATTATTACATATTATATACTCGGCAGCTTAATAATTAGAAAAATGAAAATATATATTTGTGCTGAAATTTTTGGGGCATGATTCAATAGTATTATGATATATTTTATTCACATCTGACATATATTTTGAACCATTTCTCAAAATGTCAACACAATATTTACATTTTTCAATTCATAAAGCCGCCGAATAGAAACCATGTAATCAGTCACGTAACAGACTCAGAAAAAACGAAGACTTGGGATTTTATTTTTTTCTTCAACAAAACGGTTTTGTTTCTTGCCAGTTTCAAGCAATGACTCATGACACGTTTTTTTCTTCAAAATGTTACCGCAATGAAAATTTGGCTTCTTTTCAGAAATTAAGGGGACCATTTTTAATAATCTTATTGATTACTAAAGTGTTTAAAAAAACTATATTTTTCAAGAAACTGTAGAACTTTAAAAAAACTTTCAAACTTTTACCGTAATGTTTTTTTTACGTGAAAAATTTATAAAATAATTTCCCTCATGGATGAGAAATGGATTTTAACTTGGCCCTTAAATCTCGAAATTATCGATTAAATTGAAGAAGTCAAATTTGAAATTACTCTCAATTTAAAAATTATGTTCAATAAATTTCAATATTAAAGGGTACACACCAGTTCAATCTTAAAGTCTCAAAATGCAAACTATGGAAAATGAAGAGACTTAAAAATTGTGCAAGTATAAATTATAAATTAAAATGATCTAATTTACCTGGCATGCATGTCATTCGTGTGAACAATTCTGATCGTTAATCCAGAATCATCAACCGGCATCGCATGAATGCAACCGCAGATAAACGCCATTATGGCGAACGCGCCTCCCATCTTTGCTGAAGACATTCTTCTTCAATTTTATTTACACTTTATATTCAAACTTTAAAAAATATAAAACACACCGATCACTAATATTTTTTAAATAAAATTTGCAACTTAATTTTAATTTATCATATCAACTTTGATAAGTAAAGTCAACAAGTCTCAGTTCTGCAGACTAAACTGAAGATTTGTATACAAAGTCTGGTCTCTTTAAACAATTCTTTACTCCAATATATCTTCTGAGATCAGCACTATCAGCTCGTAATAATTACTGCATCACGTGTTTTGAAATTCTCGTTTGAAACTTGCATCTCAACAACTTTTATCAGTGACATAACAATTAGATCCGGTTTTTCTATTATTGTCTCTTTTTCGGGGATTATTTTGTCATGAATTATTTTTCGCGAGCTTCAATCCAAATTTGAATTTCAGTCTGTGATTTCAATTTGTATTTTTAAACTTTGATATTAATTAATAATTTACTATTTTAATTTTTGTCTTTAACGTTTTTTACTATACAATTTCATCGTTGTAATCGACTATTTTAATTAATCACTTGGCAAGTTCCTCGGAGGCTTGGTCACGAATTCGTCCCAATTTAGTCAGTTATTTTGATTTCAGTTTATTTTTATTATTGGAATCCTCACGTTGCAGATTCGTTAACAAAAAGTTGCAACACGCAAAAAAGACTCTAGACACTTTGACGACCCGACAGACAGTGCTTTTGCCGAGCGACGAAAGTCGACTGAAGTCTAAAGCAGTCTAAAGTTGCCTCCAAACGGCATCAAAGCCGAGGCACCGATTGCCTGCCAGGGTCAATTTCGATAACCAGGAGAATCTCTCCTACGACTTTGAATTTCAATTCCTTGAAAGGGTTACATTCAGTTACATTCAGTTTCCTCAATTCCGAAAGGGTCTAATGAAGGGTTTAAATTAAATTCCCATATTGCAATATTTTCCTGCATTCTAAATTATAATTGAATGGAATAATTGTGAGAAAAAGCTTTACCTTGAACGATTTTAAATTTAATTTACAATTAAAATGCATCTGCACTTAAACATTTATAATTCTACTACACGGAAAAAATTAGTTCTTCAGGAATTACCGAATTTGTTCCGAAGTGGCAGATATGAGAAAAATACGGCGGAGGATCAATCAATTTTCGGTAGAATAACTCCAAATTTTGTATAGAAAACTAATAGGGATTATTTTTATGTCATAGTAATATTAATTAAAAATGCAGATATGAATTTCAAATTACTTATTAAGAAACTATTTACATTTGTCAATCTTTAATATTCTTGAGAAGCTTTTGTGGTTATTTTCTCCCCTTATTTTAATAATTTGTACCGAAAAGATCCAGCTATTTGCACCGAAATTTCGGTACACGTAGCCACGGCCTTGTTTAAACATTAATCCAAAAAATTAAAAATAATAAATTTTTTAAAACTTTCATTAACATCTCATTCAATCAGTTTTTAGAATTTGTTTAACTGTCAATTATTTTGAAATATATGATGAAAATAAAGTAATTACCAAAATAATATTTAATATATCTGAAGAAATTGAATAAAAATAAATAATTTTTAAAAATATTTACTGGCTAATAAAAAATAAGACAATTTTCTTTTTAAAAAATTAAAAAATTATTAGGTGTGTTTGATCACTATGACACTGGGAAACATTTATTTTTTAAATTTGGGAGATATTTTAAGTACAGACTTTGAAGAGATTCTTTAACACTTGGCTTCTATGATCTCGTTTCTGCGAAGCTATGATCCCTTTTTTTTAAGTTGAGGGAGGGAAAGAGAAACACTTGTCACAGTGAGCACTGGTGTCCTTGAGCTAGACTTGGGAGATGTCTTTTAGAGTCAGTGAATGTATTCAGAAGAATGAAATTTAATTTTTGTCCAATGCGATTAGCAATTCTTTCGGAAAAAAGAGTGTTCATCTTTTAATTGGATTAACAAATGTAAATAGTTTCTTAATAAATAACTTCCAATTCATATCAACATTTTTAATTAATATTAGCATAATATAAAAATATTCCCTATTAGTTTCCTACAAAAAATTGCCCTGATGAGGAAGCCGCGAAACATGTTGGATCCTGATAGTATAAAAAATACAGATAAATAATAAAGAAAAAAGAACAAGGTGGTTTCGTTGTCTCTTTTCTCCCTCTTTTTTCAATTGTCATATAACTCTCTCTAATGAACCGATTACAGTGTTGTTTGGAAACAGGTTTCTATCATTTTGACTTCTTTTGTGCAATTATGTTACATAAATTGATTTTCTTGAGTACACTGGAACCTGGAATTAGTTACCTCGGATTTACTATGTTCCTAGAACTGATGGCCCCCGCAGTTTTGTGATGAGAGGAGCCGCGGGGCCGGAAGAAAGGCTTGCCCCAACAGAAATAGTTAATGTGGCCCTGACTTTTTACGTTTGGATGCCCTGAAAATAGTAACAAGGCCACTGCCATCCATGCCCGAAACCGTAATTAAATCCAGGTTCCAGTGTATATGTTTTTTTTAACTGATTTTTAAAAACATTTCTTTTTGAGCCATCTTGTGCAATGTTGTTACATAATCTGACTTTTTTAAGTTAACGTTTTTTTTAAATGTACTTCCAGATATTCAATAAACAGAGATATTAAGATCAAGCCATAGACTCTGTTGTCGATCTCTAGAGTTCAGTTCTTTGTACTGTTATCAAAAGTTCGATTCTTGGTCATTTCTAAATAATTACTTTTATTTGATGCCAGGTAACAAAAAAAAGTTTTATCCCAATATCCTTATCGGAAGACTGCATTTTATCCACCCACGCACTCTTAATTAAATTACCATTGAAATCAGTCAATTTTGTATTATTTGATACAGTGAAATACACTGATTTCATTCCTTCAATGAAATCTATTAAGTGATATAATTAGCGAAAGTTTTCAGTTAGATAAATCAATATGATTGAAATGATCAATCACAAAAATTAACTAAACTCATCAGTCAGTTTTGACTGATTTGCCAGTCGTCGAATCCACATTTGTTGAAACAGTCAAAACTGACTGCTCAAACTTTTGACTGATTCGGATTTAAAGTGTACACATTTTTCTACTGTATTCTAATTACATAAATAATATTTTTTAAATGAATTTGTGAAGAAGCGTAACTGACCACCGGAAAATAATATTTAATCGATTGTCGCGTAATAACTTTAATGCTAAGTATCAGACACATGCAATCATTTTATATCCTTGATCAGACTGAGAACAGTTATTTATCCTCTATAATAAAAATTGAAAGATAAACAGATAAAGGTGTAATTATTTTTATAGATTTCGCTTTAGCAATGCCTAACAATAAGTGTAAGTTTGTTGCAAGATTAACCACAAAAAAAGTGTGCCAGTACTGCCAATGAAGCGAATTATTTACGCTCGAATACATTTTCAGAGCCATTACCCTAATTTTTTATAATTTTATTAATTGTAAAGATTGTTTTAATTTAGCAGAAAGAATTACATAAAAAATATATTGCAAAAAATCAATAAAACTGAGGATTAATGTACTTTTACAATAAGATTATATTGAATAATTAAAAAAATAATAATAAAAGAGTGTGATTCTTTAAAATCAATAATTATTACCAAAGATACTAATTCTATAAATGTTGCCGCCTTCATTCAATAATTTCCGGTGCGTATAAAAATTCCCTCTGTAAAAAAAGGTCAATGTATCATGAGCGACGCATACAAAGCAAAATTTCAAAGAATAAACCTTGACATAATAAAAATCGTCGTGTGATCTTACTTATTAATGGAGGAAACGAATTTAAGGGCAATGTTATAATTTAATTTTAATTTTTTAAATAGAATATTTATAATAAAATTATCTCATGCGTAGTTTTTGGCTCGCTAATTTTGTTTTCTCAAAAAAATTATATAAACAGTTGACAACAAATATCAAGAAGCTCCGGTCTACTCATAAACGATAAAAGTTTGCTTATAGCTGTTTGTGGATAAAAGTGGCAATTAAAAAGTTATAAATAAAGATAAAAATGCAACAAACAAAAAATACAAATGATTCCTGTTTTTAATTATAATTTGTTTTCAATATTAATAAAAAAGTATTAAAACTGCTTGCAAAACATTGAATCATTATCTCTTCAAAACAAAACACCTTTTCCATTTTTGCACTTTTTCTCGAAAAATAATAGTTATTGTTCAAGAAAAATGAAAAAAGTTAGATTTAAAATCAATATTTTTCGAAGTTTTAAGGAAAGACGATTTAATTTTTGAAAAAAAAACTTACCTATTAATAGAATATTATTATAGAATTAAAATATAATTATTAACTTATAACTTTTGTTAACTGGGGCGTTTCTTTGAGAAGCAAGAAAAACCTCTGCGTGAAGTACCAAGTCAATATTCTTGGGTGACCTTTCCGGAGGTACATTTATCTCCTAGATTTATATATTGAATAATTTTTTAAAACAATAATTTCACGGTAATTACTCAGAACTCGAACAGGTTTTTTATCTAAGGTTGTATTACCAGTATTTTTGCTGCATCGGTCTGATAACATTTTCATGCAATGAAAAACTAGAATTCCGATAGATTCTATTTTTTACATTATTTTTATACTTTCTATATTTATTAGACCTACAAAAAATGCAGCAATTAACTGTCTACCGTTCTGGAATTTTCCGTAAGATCAACCCCTTTTCCAGCTCGTATAAGGCTAGCGTTACGGAAAATTTCGTAATACTAGCCCTAGCGCTATACTTGATCAGTGAGATTTACGGAAAATTCCGTAACACTAGTCAGTGCCAAAATTTCAAATTTCAATATTTAAATTTAAAAAAATTAATTCTGAAGACTGCATTTAGAATTTTTCCTTCTTTCCCTCGTTCACATTCAAATTATATATAATATTTATGGCTTCCAACTGGAAATTCAATGTCAGAATCGTGAAATTAAAATTTTCAACTAAAAATAGTTTTATTTTAAGCCTATTCATAATAATTAATGAATCAGATGTTTCAATTTGAAACTTTGAAATTTGATACCATCTAATTTTAAAAGTTTTAATTTCAAATTATTGTGACGTCTTTAATCCTAAATAATGTAATTTCAAGCGTTTTTCTTTAATATTTTTATTTGAAGTTCAAAAAGAAAAAGATATCAGGATAATATATTTTTGTCCCATCCTGCTTCGGTTAATGTTGAGTATAGCAGGATCCATATTTATTGTAAAAATATATTTGAAGACATAAGAATTAGGGCGGAGTGATAATGCTAAAATTAAGCAAATCGCTCGAGCTGAGGGGAAAAAATGGTGGGTTGGCAGTCGAAAAAAGCGAGAAAAACAAAAACAAAGTTTGGACTCATTTGATATCTTCTGTTCTCTTTTTGGACTTGTAAATTCAAATTTGTGAAAATTCCAAAATATTTCCAATTAGATCAAAAATTATGACAATAATAAAAAATTAGAAATTCAACAACAAATTTCCTTAATTCAGAAGTTTTTGAAAAGGTGTAAAAAACGTTTGTTGGAATAAGTCATATGCGCACATTTTCGAAAAAGTTAAATATGTCGAACCAGAAATTTCTTCAGCTTGAACCAAAGAAACATGTTATCATTTTTCTTTATCGGAACAATTTTTTTAGTGATTTAGAAATTTTGGCATGAAAGCAAAATAATAAGATGTTTCTTTGGTTCAAGCTGACGAAATTTCAGCTTCGATATATTTAACTTTTTTCATGCACCTGAAGTTCTGAACGTTCAAATGAACGAAATATATTTTACCAATTCTATTTTATTCAGAAATATTGTTTCTACCAACAAAAATATGCTTTATAAGTTTAATTTATAATTACATTACTGTCAATGTAATTAATCAATATTTTTGCACTGTTTATAATTTAGAAAGCAATTAATAAAAAATACCGTTCATTTACACGTTCAGAAGTTTAAGCATATACTTTTTTCGGATATCAACCCGCAATTGTTGTCCCCTCAGCTCAAACGATTCCATTAATTTGAGCAATTTCACGCCACCGTAATGAGAATGACAACTGGATAAATAAAATGTTCTCAAAATTCTGTTTTTAACAATTTCAACCAATTTAGAACACTATTTATCGATACATATTAGGAATATGTAAAAATAATTTCTCCCCTCACTCGAAAAAGAAAATTTAAAATTTATTAGATAGAAAACTTAACAGGGGTAATTTTGTTTTTTCTCCCTCCAACACAGAAAAAATTGTTAACTAATATTTTCACATCTTCAATGTAGAGTTCTTGAGGAACACATGATTCTATAATTTTATTAAAACTTTATATTCGAAAATCTATCGCAGGAAACTTTTTTCGTTCATCATGTGAAATTTCATGCTTCGTTCTTATCTAGTTGTCATTCTTATGTCTTCATTTATTTTCAGTGATGGACTTTTTGAAAAACATTATTTGAATTGAATAAAATAAAATTTAGTTCACTAAGTCAAAAACTTTAATTCCAATTTCGAAATTTCAATATATCGCTCATTCATATAAAAAGAGGTACTTACGAAAGATAATGTCCATTAAGTTTTTGGTCATCAAAACTCGACGGTGTATTTCAAATAATTTTATGTCATTGAAGTTTGCAACTTTTATAAACGAAAATTAAAACTTTTTTCTGAAGTTAGTCAAATCCATTAGTTGTTTAATTAGCGTACAAAATAATGTAATATATGATTTTAGATCGTAATAACACATTTTAACGTCATTTTTATTATTTTAATCAAATAAGCTATGTTCTAATTTGCGACTATACGCTCGGTTCTCGGATTTTCTTTCACCAATTACTTTTACATGATTTTAAACACACACAAAATTTTATCCCCATATCATTATCGGATATATCATTTCCTCTAAAAATTTCGTTCTTGAATTTTATTTCGCTAATTGCTTATACTCAATGTTGGATAACGCCTGAAGAAATATCTCCCCAATATCCTTACGGGAAGACTGAGTTTTGTCCACCCACGCACCGTTAAACGTGTACGGAAAAATACGGAAAAATTATAACTTTCTTCTAAGCGTCCGGTTCTTAAATTTCCTTCAACTAATTACTTGCACTCAATGTGCTACAACACAAGAAAATAATATATCCTAATATCCTTATCAAAAGACTGCTTTTCATTCACCCACGCAATCTGAAACGTATACAGTAAAATTCGGAAAAAATTCTATGTTTCCTCTAAACATCCGGTTTTGAGATTTTCTTTGATTAATGACGGCCATAAATAACTACTATAAATAAATAAATAATAAATACTTTACTATAGCCATAAATACAACGGCCATACCACGCTGAAAAACCAGTTCTGGTCAGATCACTGAAGTTAAGCAGCGTTGGCCGCGGTTAGTACTTGGATGGGTGACCATTCGAGAATACTGCGTGCTGTTGGCATATTATGGGTGTGGTGAGCCCACACTTGTAGTTATTTACTACAAGAAACTATCCACCTAGAAACACTACCCAAATCGGGTAGTGTCACGCCTACCCTGAAAGGGAAATGGCCTAATGGTATACATACATACATACAATTACTGGTACTCGATGTCCAACAATACAAGAAAAAATTTGATCCCACTATCCTTATCGGAAAACTGCGTTTTTCCACCTACGCACTCTGAAATATATATGAAAAAATTCTAATTGTTATTTTTCCTGATCTTTTTCCTAACATAAAATGACTGATTTATCTGTACCTCAGAATATAACAGAAGAATAAGTCAATTCTATTGACTGAAAATCAGTTATTTCAAGTGAATTAATTGATTTAGTCAGCAGTACTGACAGACTCATAATTTATCTGCTAAATCGATTATTTGTTCAGTAGAAATGACTGATTTTTCAGTAAAAAGAAATTTGATTCATTGTGCGAGTCAAAATTTGCCTGATTTTAATTTAGAGTGTAGCGATCATTATTTAATTTTTTATAAAATTAATAGAATTTGCAAAATTAAATTGTTTATAGAAGATAAACAGATGCTAAAAGTGATACCATTTTGTCATTTTTCTTTTGGATGTGAAAAATCGAAGATAGTAACTATTAAATATGAAAAACTGAATCATTGTAATCATTTTTAATGCAGATAAAATTATGAAAGCATTATTATTATTATTATTATTATACCATTAAGCCATTTCCCTTTCGTGGTAGGCGTGACTTGCTCGGTTGGAAAATAGTAGTGTGTATATGGGTATATATGTTTAAGATTAATCATAAAGGGAATATTCAAATAATATTAAAATGTTAAAAGAAATTGTAATGAAAATATTTCATTTTACTTTATCGTATATTCTCGATTGAAATGTCTTTTGGTCTTATTACTAGCCCCATGGCCAGAAGTCGGTTATTAGAACAAATTCGTTTGCCAACTACATGATTTGCTGAGGACAATCTCGTGCGTTTATTTCCTATTTTCTTGGTTTTGGCACTCTGCCCTCTTGTATTCTGCCATTCATTTTTCTTCATGGTCGGAACGAAACTCCTTTCAAAAAGTCACTCAAAGTAATGAGAAATGATGTGATGAATCTTCAGAAGTGAATCTGAACACCTTGACAGTTGTAGCTTATCTTATAATGAGGAACCCAAAGTTTTGCAAATTTGATATTTCAATTTCCTTTGCAAAAAATGTTTTTCTGCACGAAAGGGATTTTTTAAAACAATAAACGGAGTTGAAAAATCTGCTTGAAAATATGTTCTTGATATAGGCTTCTTTTAAAAAAATTCTTTTAATATGACATTTTTTTTCATCAGTCAAGATTTCCTATTTTATATCAAAATTACTATTTTCTTTACGAATCTTATAGAGTCTTACGTATTTTAAAATTTTTAGATAAACGACGTAATTTTCAATAACTGACAGAGATAAGTATAAATTATTGTTGTTTGCCTGAATTTTGATTAAACTCTAAACTTATTTTCTGTCATAGAGTGGGTTTTTATGACAATATGACAATAATAGGGAATAAATTGTTTTAAATAAAATTGATTTAAATACCATATTGAATTCAATATGTAAGACTTTAAATTCCTCATATTTCAAGTAGAAATATATTGCATTTTCAACAAAATATTTGCATTTTTAACCCAAAACAACGAATTTTCAACAATAACAGAATTAATTTCAACTAAACATTTGTATTGACATGTAAATAGTTAAACATTCAAACTGTCGAGACTGTTGCATTTTCAACTTGAAAAGTTGAATTTTAAATAAAAAAAGTTCATTTTCAACTAATAAAGATGACTTTGCTACCAAAATGATGAATTTTCAATCAATAAAGATGAATTATAAACCAAATACTTAAATTTTCAACCAAAAATAAATGTTTTTGAACCTAAAATGGAATCGTCAAATATTCAGTTAAAAAAATTAATTTTTAACAAAAAATTGAATTTTCAACCACTTGAATTAATACAAAGAAGATGAGTTTTTAACCAAATAGTTGAATCTTAACCAGAAAGATGAATTTTTAACAAACAAGAATAATTTTGTAGTCAACAAGACGATTTTTCAACCAAATATATGAATTTTCTACCAAACAGTTAATTTTCCAACTTATAAATGATTAATTTTCAACAAAAAATGAAAAAATACGTACTTTCAACAGAAAAATTAAATTATCAGTTAAAAAGGTGAATTTAACAAAATGAATGTTCAACAAAGTAGTTTAACTTTGAACTCAATATTTAAACTTTTAACGAAAAAAGTTAAAATTTCAAATAAATAGTTAAATTTTTAATGAAAAAGATGAATTTTCAAGAAGATTAATCTTCTACCTAGAAAGAAGAATTTTCAACAAAATACATCAATTTTGAATAGAATTCTAGAATTTTGAAGCCAAAAAGACGATTTATCTACAAATCAGTTAAATTTTCAACCCGAAAATATGATTTTTTTAAAAAAAAAGTTAATTATCTACCAAATAGTTAAGTGTTCATAAAAATAGGTTTATTTTGGACTAAGTAGTTAAATTTTCAACGAAAAATATGAATTTTTAACCAAATAATTAAATTTTAACCAAATTGTTGAATTTTCAATCGAAAAAGATTAATTTTATACAAAACAGTTTTATTTTCAACCCGAAAATATGAAGTTTCAACTAAAATGATGAATCTTCAAACAAAAAAATTAATTTTTTAAAAAGCAGTTCAAGTTTAAACAAAGTAGTTAATTTTTTAAACAAAAAACGATGAATCTTAAACAGTTACATTTTTATCAAAAAGGATGAATTTTCAGCCGAATAGTTGAATTTTCATCTAGAAAAGATCAATTTTCAATTAAAAGGATCAATTTTGAAGCAAATGTGGAATAGTTAAATTTTGAATCGAATGGTTGAATTTTCAAATAAAATGATGAATCTTCAACATAAAAAAATTAATTTTCAACAAAGTAGTTCAACTTTCAACCGAGCAGTTGAATTTTTGATAAAAATATATGACTTTAAAAGAAAATAGTTACATTTTCAATAAAATAATTATATTTTCAACCCAGTAGTAGAATTTGCAACCAATCGAGATCAATTCTACTAATTCAGTTCGCATTTCAGCGAACAAACGGGAAAAGGGGGAAGTTTCTTTAAAATAGTAGGCGCCAAGCGCCTACAAGGAAGGGCTTCGTAGCCTATTGAGACATTAATTTAAGTCTGAACAGAATCTTAAAACAAAATATTGTTTAATTTTGTACAAAATACTGGTTGAGAAAAAATTTAAAAAAAAAATTTGTTTGAAATAAAATTTTGGAAAAAAATTTGTTTGAAAACAAAATTTTTGGAAAAAAAAGTTTTTAAACAAAAAATGTTGACGCTTATGCCCTTTTGCTGTGCCAAATGTGGGCGCTTATGCCCTTTTGAAATTTCAAACATGGGAACGAAACCCTAAAAACTGGAAAAGATGTGAATCGGGGAAAGAGTGTGAAGTCTGAAATATAAAAGTGATTTTCAAACGTATTACGTTATTATTGAACTGTACCGTTGCGTTGTAGGGCAACTCATCTTTCTCAAAATTCGCAAACTTTGTTTTTTGTGGTCGGGAAACGCACTAAACGTCCTAAATGTTATCTAAGTTCGTAATGTTACCTCCATCCAATCGTAGTCCCCCCCCCCCATCAAATTGTTAACGTAGTTTATGGACCGCCCCTAAGTAATAGGGGTAATTGCACGAGTAAAAAATACAATAAGGTTCATTAATACATAATACAAACTCACACAATTATTCGAATTAGCATTTCATTCGAATATGAAATTACTTTCTTCTTAATTACATCATGAACAAATTCTTTATTTAACAAAATAAAATTAGAAAATGTCAGGTAATGAAATGGATCTTCAGGTAAGTACACCAGTTTTAATAAATAGATTGAAAGACACATTTTTTCATTTATTAATTTAATTAATTAATTAATTAGCTGGTGTAAATTCGGGAATTTCCACGAAAAATCGGACAAAATGTACGTGAATCATCATCAATCATCAATCAAATCATTAATATTCATTAATGTATCTTCCATGGAAATGCCCATTCGTGAAATGCCCATTTGTTTACATTCTCATTCTAATGAGAAGGTATTGGTTTTATGTAAAATTTGACATAGTCGGTTTTCATCAAATCTCCACGTTTTGAGACCCCCTGAGCTAGAAAAAACGATTTTTACGAAGGTGTCTGTCTGTCTGTAGTCTGTAGTCTGTCTGTCTGTCTGTCTGTCTGAAGCCACGATAACTTTCGAAAAAATGATCAGATTTGATTGAGCTTTGGCACACTTTTTTATGGCCGAAAAATAGAGAACGAGTTCGTTAACCAGCTATTTTGGATGAAAATCCAAAAAGTGAGCACATTTTGAAAATTTTTGAGACCACTTTTTTGGAAGATTTGAAAATTCTATGTACGGTTATTAGTAGTACGCAAAATGACGAACAAAATATTCTTATGACTTTTCGTGATAAAAAAAAAATTACTGGAGTTATAGCATTTTCAAAATTCCAAAAAACAAACGAAAATGAACATTTTAAGCCGAAAAACGCACGATATGAAAAAAAGTCAAGAGGAGAAAAACGTTGATTCCTGAACACCCTATAATATTTTCATAGCAAATTTTTGAATTTTTTGAAAAATAAAAAATTCAAATTTTGATGGCACAAAAAATTAATGAAAAATCAAAAAATCCATTTTGCTGTAAAACTATGCAAGATACCAGAAAAGGTCATCTCACCAAAATTGTGCACCTAAAGAAGATCTACAAATTTCTTATCATTCACTTTTTGATATGACGCGTAGTTTTTGTTTTATTCGTAAAAAACAGCATTGAAAATAGAAAAATCAAATTTTCAGACGAATATTACCAGCTACGAAAAAATGACCGAAACAAAATTTGTTCATCCAAGGAAGAGGTACAAATTTATTGTGAATCATGTTTCGATAGGATGCGTGGTTTTTGTTTTATTCGTGAAAATAACATTGACAGTAAAAAAATCAAATTTTTGAAAAAACAATGCAAGGTACGAAAACATATAAATGAACAAAAATTGTGCATTCAAAAAAGACTTACACACCCGTAATCAATTTTTGTGATAAGAATATATTCAAAATGAAAAACTTAACTTTTTTGATAAACGGCACAAGCTAAAATAAAATGTTAACTAAGAAAATTTGTCGCCTGAATTATATCATTACTTTTCATTTGAAATCAAATAGAAATTTAGTAATTTGTATATGAAGAACATATAACACGAAGCACAAAGTGCGCGCTCAGTGTATTTACCAAATCGCACGCCGTAAGTGCGCTCAAAATTTTTTGTTTCTATCATACGGTTCAAATGATTTTCAAATCAAATATAGTCTGGATGAGAATGTGTTCCTTAAGGTCGATAGAACCTTGAGTAAATAAAGTTCCTTTTCAGTCTAAAATAAAAATAAATTTAACAATCACTTAATATGTAGAGGTTTTGATAATTTTATAATATTTGCAAACAAACTTTTTCATCGAAGTCGAACACGAAGTTCAAAAATCTAGAGGAGCCTAGCGTAAAGCGCGATGCAAATACGCCCGAGCGCGTAGCGCGAGGTGAATACATAATCGAGCGCGAAGCGCGAGAACCAACAGTCGCGCGCCCTAGGCGCGCTCAAACTTGCGAGCGAAGCGCACCATGAGAATGTGCCCGCGAAGCGGGCAGATTTTTTCATTTTTTTTTATTCTGGAAATATTTCTCTAGTCAACAAAATATTTAGATTTGGGACCTATGGCAGACTACCGAAAACGCAAACTTCATATTAGTCCGGTGGATAGTGAACATTTTTAAAATGAATTGGGCAAATCATGTCACAAGAATTTTTTCGCAAAAATTTTCGGAAAAATTTGTGCAATATATATTTAAAATACATTCCCGGCAACATATAGCTAAAAAGTCAACTTTTTAAGATTTTTTTATATTTCAAGGTCGTTTAGGTAGAGCCGAAAACATTTAAGTGGAATTATTGCATTATTCATTTGCCCCGAACAATTTTTTCTGGTAACGGAGAGCTCATAAAATTTTGTTTCGTTCTTCAAATACGAAGAAGTGTTTCGCTTTTAGTGCCTTTTGACTATATCTACGATGCGAAGACAGAAGAAAAACTTTTTTTATTAAACCTTTATAGGGGAGTCTTTTTGACTCCCAAAAGAAAGTCTTCATTCCTATTGGAACTACGAATTAAGAAGTTCATTTTTTCGACACGCCCTATTGATCAATATACACGAAATGCGTGATTAATTGATTAACTTATCCGACGGACTGTATTGTTTTAGGGGTCGTACATAAAATACATACGTTACAAATGTTGTTACAAATGTTGAATTTTCTACAAAAAACAAATTAATTTTTAACCAAACAATTGCATTAACAACCAAATAGTTGAACTTTCCAGCAAAAAAAGTTCATTTTCAACAGAGGAAGATAAATTTCAACCAAGAAAAATGACCTTTCTACTATAAAAGATGAATTTTCAATCCAAATGGACGAAACTTTAAGAAAACAGTTGAATTTTCGACTAAAAAATATTTTTTTTAAACCAAAAATGGAATTTTCAAAATTTTCAGCTTAAAAAAATTAATTTTAAAACAAAATGATTTTCCAATGTGTTAAATTAAACCAAAAAAGACGAATTTTTAACCGAATAGTTAAATTTTTTACCTAATTGTTGAATTTTCAAGCCAACCAGACGGATTTTCTACAAAGCAGATCAATTTTCAACTAATATAATGAATCAATTATAGTATTTGTAAAAAAGTAGTTAAACTTTAAATCAAGTAGTTGATTTTTCATCCAAAAAGTACGAATTTTTAACAAAAAATAAGTTGAATCCGCAACCAAAACAGTTTAATTTTCAACCGAGAAAGGTGAATTTTCAACCAAGAAAGATGAATTTTCTACCGTAAAAGATGAATTTTCAATCCAAAAGGACAAAATTCTAGCAAACCAGCTGAATTTTAATCTAAAAAGGATGACTTTCTCAAATTAATTGAATTTTCAAGCAAATGGTCGAACTTTTCAAACAAAAAAGATTAAAAATTAACCAAAAACAGTTGAATTTTCTTTTCAAAAAGATTTTTTAAAACCAAAAATGGAATATTCAACATGTTCACTTTAAAAAATTAATTCTTAATAACAAAAAAAATGAATTTTCAACAAAACACTTACAATTTCAACCAAAAAGATGAATTTTCAAATAAAATGACGAATCTTTGACAAAAAAAATTAATCGTCAACAAAAGAGTTCAACCAAAAAATGATTTTTTTACCAAGAATATTAATTTTCTGAAAATGGAATTGTTAAATCGTCAACGAAAGAAATGAATCTTCTACCAAGAAAATGAGTTTCGACAGTTACTTCCAGTGACTACCCCCTTCCACTGTACGGCCCCTTATAATCCAGGCACCTTATAAAATTTCGGGCAGGAAATGCTACCTAAAATTTAACTTTGGATTTTTTTCTTAGCACGCAGAACAAAAGCCCATATCCCAGGGGGAAAAGTCGGATGTTAGCCAGAGTTCACGACCGGTGCAGTACCGCGCCAGTTGTAATAGAGAAGAAATACCAGTACTGGATGTTAGTACTGTGCCAACCATCGGCATAGTACTGGTTTACAACTGGTCCAGTACTGACTGTCATTACTGGTTGAATACCGAGGCAAGAATTCCGCCAACGGTTGGCATCATACTGGTTTACAACTAGCCCAGTACTGACCGTCACTACTGGCGGGATACCGACGCAAGAGTTCCGCCAACGGTTGTCATCGTACTGGTTTACAACTAGCCCAGTACTGACCGTCACTACCGGCGGGATACCGACGCAAGAGTTCCGCCAACGTTTGGCATCATACTGGTTTACAACTAGCCCAGTACAGACTGTCATTACTGGTAGAATACCGACCCAAGAGTTCCGCCAACGGTTGGCATCATACTGGTTCACAACTAGCCTAGTACTGACCGTCACTACCGGCGGGATACCGACGCAAGAGTTCCGCCAACGTTTGGCATCTTACTGGTTTACAGCTGGCCCAGTACTGACTGTCATTACTGGTAGAATACCGACGCAAGAGTTTTGCCAACGGTTGGCATCATACTGGTTTACAACTGGCCCAGTACTGACTGTCATTACTGGTAGAATACCGACGCAAGAGTTCCGCCAACGGTTGGCATCATAGTGGTTCACAACTAGCCTAGTACTGACCGTCACTACCGGCGGGATACCGACGCAAGAGTTCCGCCAACGTTTGGCATCTTACTGGTTTACAACTGGCCCAGTACTGACTGTCATTACTGGTAGAATACCGACGCAAGAGTT
>CAKNYM010053358.1:141516-199803 GCA_932195095.1 Andricus curvator | reverse complement strand
CGACGCAAGAGTTCCGCCAACGGTTGGCATCATACTGGTTTACAACTAGCCCAGTACTGACCGTCACTACCGGCGGGATACCGACGCAAGTGTTCCGCCAACGTTTGGCGTCATACTGGTTTACAACTAGCCCAGTACTGACTGTCACTACTAGCGGGATACCGACGCAAGAGTTCCGCCAGCGGTTGGCGTCATACTGGTTTACAAATAGCCCAGTACTGACCGTCACTACCGGCGGGATACCGACGCAAGAGTTCCGCCAACGTTTGTCGTTATACTGGGTTTACTACTCGCGCAGTACTGATACGTCCCATGAAGAAATTTTGGACTTAGGCCATTACTAACAACGGGCGCAGTACTGCGCCTCTAATGGCTAGCTACAGCTGGCTGACCAGTACGGGCATAGTACTGGCTGAAACCCAGGCCAACCCCTTTCTTTACGCCAATCGTCGGTTCAATACTGGCACTTTACGGGCCCAGTAAAAAACGCTGACAATTGCCACAGGTGGAATTTTCCGTACTCCGCCGGAGTTCACCACCGTCGCAGTACTGGCCCAGTACTGGTCACCAGTATAGATAATCGGCCATTCGCCCAGTACTGGCTAACGGCTGGCTCCACGATCGGCGCAGTACTATGCCGACAGTATAAATATTTAAAAAAAAATTTAATACGTTTAAAAATATGGTTCACGTGTAATCAATTTTTTAAAAACTGCAAATAAAACTGTCGCGAAAACAACTTTTTTCCTGTTTCTTTTTTAAGAAAAAAATTCTAAGTTCCATATTTATGTAAAATTGTAAATGTTCAGAAAAATTACATTTTATGTCAATCTTAAACATTGAAAAATGGTCTAAAACACCTAAAAACTAAGCCTTACACGAAAGTTAAAAAAAAATTTGATTACAAAATTGTCAAAGTTCACGATCAAATTTCTAAGTTCCGTCGTTAAAAATGTTAAATGTTCATAGAAAATTACATTTCCTGTCATTGTAGAATGTTGTAAAGTAATCTAAAACGCCAGAAACGAAATATTACACGAAGAAAAATTGTAATCGATTTTAATTATTATTTTATAGATATTCCTGTTAACAGTTCGTATATTTTACATTTACATATCGTCGTATAATAATAAATATTTAATTAGAAAAAAAGAGTTTAAAATTTGGTGTTTTAACTTTTTTGAGCTGTAGCTTATGAGGATGGCTTTTTCATCTAGTTTCAACTCGTAGGTTTAGCGCAATGGTTAAGACTCCCGACTGCTAGGCGATAGATTTAGGTATAGATGTAGGTTCGATACCCCGTAGCGTTAGAAATTTTATTTGTAATATAATATTTAAAAATGTAATATATGTATTCACTCTACACAGGATCATTAATATTCAAAGTCAAAATACTCGCAATCGATTAATATTTATTTTTTAAATACCTTTTTGTCATAGTAGTGGGTGCAGATCAGTACAGAGCTTAATTATCATAAGGCCTTTTAGCAGTACCGCGCCAAGAACAACGGTATGTACTGGCCCAGTATTGTGAGTCAGTACAGAACTTAGTTATCATTAGGGGTTTCACCAGTACCACGCCAGTACCATCGGTATGCACTGGCCCAGTATTGCAAGTCAGTACATGCCTTCGTTATCACTTGGAGTTTGACCAGTACCTGTTCAGTAATAATCTGCAGTACTGGCCCAGTAATGAACTTTAGTGCTGGCCCAGTACTGCAGGTCAGTACCTAGCCTTATTTGCATTATTGGTTCAGCCAGTACTAGGTCAGTACTGACAAGGGTTACCGAACCAGTACCAACTGTAAGTACTCGCCCAGTACTGGCCAAATACTGCAAGTCAGTACAGAACATTGTTATCATTGGGGGTTTTACCGGTATAAAGCCAGTAGTCATGCCAGTATTCCACCAGTACCGCGCCAGTACCGCACTCCGCCCGGCGGTACTGGCGCGGTACCGCGCCGGTGGTAAATTTCCCCCTGGGATGTTTGAAACCAGCAATTAGAAAGCACTTTGTATGTAAATAATCGTTAAAGACAGCAGAAACAGGTTTTTTACTTATTGAAACGAACCCATATGTCTGATAGAAAAACAGTTTTGTTAAAAAATGTATAGGAATCGTAAATATCTACAAAATGACGGGCCGTACGTTAAGATTAGTTTATTTTTTTACTTGGAAAAAAATAAAAACTGTCCGACTCTGCCTTTTTTAAAATATGCAATTATTTTTGCAATAATTAAGCAACAACAAACATAATGATTAGTTTTCCAAGAAACTCATTTGTTATTAAAAAATTGATTTTTTTTTTCAACGGAATTTCTACACGTTTGGCCTGTAGGATATCAAACAAAGTGGGTGATTGTACTCTAGAAGAGTTGCATATCAAGTGCATTTAGCGGCAGAGCGACTTTGTATAATTAAATTGAATAAAAGTGGCTTACACATGATGTTAAGTTTTCTTTTTATAACAAATTAAATTACTTCGTCAATTTTCATTTTATAAAGCTCAAGTTCGTACCAAATATATAAAAAGAGTTCTACTAATTATTATGAAATTCCCGAAGAAATGCATTCTAATTTTATTGTTTATAATCGTGTCTGATTCACGGAAAAGTTCACAGAAAAGGAATGACGCAGTCAGTGATGGCGGAATGGGGAAAGGCGCTGTGGCATCCAAGGTGCTCGCGTCGCAATTGAATTCACGTGTTCAAATTGCAAACATTTTTAATATGTCAGCAACAAATTGATGTATCAAGATGTTTTTTTTAATTTGGATCAGCTTTCCTCGCTGGTTACAAATAGTTGATTGCTTTTCAAAAAAATTATATCTAATGCCTTAAGTTTAAAACTATTTTATTCATCTTCTCTAATTTTGCCATTAATTTATTGTTTATTAGATTGACTAACATATACCTTATTCTTTTAAAGATTTACATCTAAAAAATTACTTTAGGAAAAAATGTAAAAAGTACTTCACATATTGTCTAACAACCATAAGTACGCGACAGCGGCTTCCCCCACTTCGCCACCACAGACTGCGCCAAGCCTTGAATAATCAGTCACCATTATCAACAACAAAGTAAGAATGTATTGCCCCGTAACTTTTATAACAAATAGTATAGCTCTTATACTGTACTTGATGTAAATTTCAGCTTTGTATGTTAATAAAATTGCAGGAGCAGTAATTGTTTAAAAAAATATTATGCAATTTAATGATAAAAAATCGTTTTGCCGCTAAGTGTACTTGATACCAAAACTCGTTCAGAGGACAATCACCTACTTTAGTTCATATCTTGTAAGCCAAATTACGTTGAAAAATACTCCATTTTTTAATAAAAAATGAGTTTTTATGAAAACTAATTAATTATTTTGGGCTGAAGTTTTGCACACTTTTTAAGAGTTTTTGTGAAACCTACATTTTTTAACTAAACTTTGTTTCTATCAGACAGGTTTGTTCCAATAAACAAAAAATAATTTTTTTGCTATCTTTATCGATTGTTTCCACACATAGTACTTCCTAACTGTTGGTGCCAAACATATAGGCTTTTGTTCTACATGCTGACACTAAAAAATCCGAAGTCGAATTTCAGGTAGTATTTTCTGGGCGGAATGAGTCTTTTTCGTAGAGCGCCAGGACTTTTAGTAAATTGTAGGTGCCCGCGCTATGTATAATGGGAACAAAATTATAAAAGGAATTATTTTTTAAACAGTTGAAAGAAGTAAAGAGCTTCGTAAAAGTGTTACACTTTTTTTGAACGGCCCCTTATCCAGAGTGACAAATATTTTTCAAGACGTCTGTAAACACATTGTCGCAGATAAGAGTCGTACAATGGAAAGTGGGGAAAATTATTACTTAGGAACGAATCAGTCTTATTCTGTCTCTCGTCACGTGAGCGTCGCATGGCAGGTGGGTAATTTCATAAAATTGCTTTCCTGCTTGATTCGCCGCCAAAAATCATAGATCCAAATCGTAAGTGTGTCGTTAAAATATGAGCTGTTGGGCGTTTCACAAATTCCAAAGTGTTTGAAAAATTTGATGACAGTTTCTGGCTTAGAAGATTTACTTTCGAAGAACAAGGCTGAGGAACGGAAGGTAACATAGCACATGTTATTATCATGTTTCACTATTGATTTATCTTCGCGGAACAAATTAATTTATGCAGAAAATAATTAGCGGGTAATCACTTTATATCATTTCTTGCAAATGCCAAGTTTGTTTAAAACAATTTTTCTAAACGTTTCACAATATGCCTTACGTAATTATTAGCAGCGTAACTTTCAAGTAGAAATAGTTAAATACTCTATGTTTACTTTGTGCAGTTGTTCAATTTTGAAAGGGCTGATTACAATTTTTTCAATGTAGGGGAGACCGGGGCGAGATGAGCATACGGGGTCAAATGAGACACTGCATTTTCTCTCAAAATATGTGATTTTTGTTGCTGTTCTTTTCGGAAATAATAGTAATAATGATTTTCTAATTACTCGGAAAAAGATAAAAATTAAATAGAGTAGATAAAGTAAAAATAAAAATGATTAAAATTTCAAAACCTGAATCCTGTTATTCTACGATATCATAGAACGAAAGGAAATGATTGAAAATAATAGACAATATTTTTAAACTAAAGTTTGTCGTGAAGTTTATTTACCGAACTTGAATGTACTAACGCATTTATACAGAAATAATTAATAAAAACAGGTAATATTGAAGTTTTAATCATAATTTTGATTTGGGGCGGAATGAGCCGGGTTCATGGGGTGAGATGAGACGCTCTTGTCATGTTTGTCATAACCTCTTTATGGAGCTGGCAGAAAAGTTTTTGTTTGCAAGATGTAAGTAGTTTTGAGTGGAATTTTCGAAAATATATAAAGATTCAAAACAGAGTTGCAATAGTGAAAACTTACAAAAGAAAAACTGACATTTGTGGTTAGAAGAGTCTATGACAGTTATTGTAAAATCTGTTGTATAAAGAAATTCTAGTGTCAGAGCACCTGCAATTGGGTTTGTTTATACATTTTATTTTTTGAGCTGTTTCTTCAGTATATTCTATAAACAGTTTAACAATTATATTTAAAAAATTTCAGAAATATTTTATAAATGAAAAATTTCAAATAAATGTTAATTCAACTTGAAATTAGAAAAGTTATAATATAAAGGAAAAATTTGAATTAATTAACCATTAAATGCATTTATACTGTCAAATATTTATAAAATCCTTCCCCTAAGACCTAAATAATCAGACTTAATTATACCTTACAAAATTATTTGTTGAACATTATACAGAGCATGAATTGGTACGAATAATCATATTGCTCAATCGTGTAAAACAATTATATTTTGTCGTGATACTCATTTCCATTCTCACAATACTTCAAATAATCTTCTATGTGTACGAAAAAAGGAAAAATTATCTTCTATTAACAAAAACTAATAATTAGTTGAGGTGTCTCATCTCGCCCCAATACGTGTCTCGTCTCGCCCCAGAGCATGGGGCGAGATGAGACATGTGCACAAATTATAATTTTCATATTTTCATCGCAATTACTATTTTTGAAACACTTCGTCTTTTATGAAATTGATACATGAAGGTTCATATAATGTATAGAACCACTTACATTTTTAAAAACTAATATAGGTTTCAACTATTTCACTGAAAATGATAACTATGCTCATCTCGCCCCGGCCTCCCCTACTATTTTTATATATCGAATCGTACGTCTTTTGTGTCAACATTTTTTTGTTGCTTACTTTCATATGCTTCAATTCAAAATCATAGATAAATTAAAGATGTAAGATTTTTAGAATTTTTCTATTGTTAATATTTTTGATAGGAAATTGTTCAATTTTACGTTGTAGACTTCAGAGTAAATAATGATGCCATTGAAACAAAAGTTCTAGTTGCAAAAAAAACAACACATTGAACAGTATGCTGCAATGACACATTTTTCAATCTTTCAATATAGCGTCTTTACCAGAAATGTTGAAAACATCAATGTAGATCCAAGTCTTTCCTCAATAATTACTTAAATTGTGTAATTTTAATTGTTTAAATTAAAAACGTTATGTTCGTTTTTCACTTATTTTTATTGCAGCACATCTAACTATTTAAAATGTTAACACATCTATAGCACAATTATAATATTTACTTGTTAACATTCCATTACACGCGCCCCCTGGTGGAACACCGATGCACGCGTCGTATCTGTGAGATACACAAATCAGTTAATTAAAAAAAGAAATACTAAAACTGAATTTTTCGCATTTCCCGGGTGAAAAGGTGCACAGAGAAATAAAGAAGGCCATAAATATAAAAAAAAAGAAATGCAAAAACCAAAAAACCCAACAAAAAAAACAAAAAAACAAAAATACAAAAAAACTCAACAGAACTGTTGAGTAACACGAGTTTGAGGAATAGGAGAGAGTTGTACGACGTCCCGCACCATGCGCCTAACCAGTGATGAAAAACGCGTAACTATGTATCTGTCAGATACAGCGCGTGTAATGGAGTGTTAACGATTTTGACAGATGGAATTGTTATACATACTTATGGCTTAATCAACGTTATCGTTTGATTTTTGAATTCCTCAGTTTTTAAGTTTTACTTTCTCATCCTAACTGATAAGGTATTGGAAGGTATAAAGAAGGTATTATTTATGTAAAATTTATTTCGCCAGTTTTCATCAAATTCTCACGTTTTGAGACCCCCTGAGCCATAAAAACCAATTTTTACGAACGTATCTGTCTGTCGTAGTAGTCTATAGCCCAAAGAGAAAGGTCAAGTTCGTTAACCAGTCTTTTTTGACTAACGGCTGTCTGGGTTTACCCATACAAAATTTCAATGAAAAATCGAAAATTGAAATTTTGGGATAAACAACACGAGATACGAAACAAATGTTAACAAGAAATATTGTTTATCTCAAAAAGATCTATAAATTTACTTCAGACCATTTTTTGATAAGATGCATGGTTTTGGTTTTGATCGTAAAAAATGTTATCAAAAATAAAAAATTCATTTTTCTAGCAGAACTATATGCGAGATACGAAAAAATGTTAACAGGAAGAATTGTTCATCTCAGAAAGTCTACAAATTTGTTTTAGACTATTTTTTGATAATACGCATGTATAGTTTTTGTTTTGATCGTAAAAAATGTTATCAAAAATAAACAATTCAATTTCCTACGAGAACTATATGCGAGATACGGAAAAATGTTAACAAGAAAAATGATGCATCTCAAAAAGATTTACAATTTCAGTTAACTATATAAGGTAGATGTCCCAGTAATCGTGGCGGTCCCAGTAATTGTCAGTTTTTAGGTGTAAACGCCAGAAGTAAGTATTTTCCACATGAAAATACATTCCTAAAATATTTTTAAGTAAGTTTGAACAGTGCTTGTTGTGGAAACCAAATTAGTTTTTTTGTACAAATAGTGCACATGGGTAAAAAAATTGATTTCGACGCCTCCATTCAATATGAGTCTATCTACTGACAGCGCCGTGTACGAGACTATGCGCTGTGTATAAGCATAGGGAATAGTCTCATACAGAGCGCTGTCAGCACATAGACTCATATTGAATGGAGGCGTCGATTTGTATTGCCGGCGGCGATGAATCACGAAACGTGAAAAATAGCTTAACATTTAGGTTAGGAAACACGTGTTGTTTGCTATAGCTTTTAATATGTCAAGAAATTACTTGGTCAGGACTAAAATGATTTTTTTGTAATAAAAGATCATTTTTGTTTCATAAAATTAAGTAAAATCTTCTTTAGTACCTTCTCGTTCGAGAAATATCGGTCACGATTATAGGGACATTTCCCAAGCATAGTTGCTCGAGTAATCGTGTCCGGTCGCGAAGACTAGGACGAATCTGTCAAAATTTTATTCCCATATTTCGTTACAAATAATGATTTAATTAATTTCAAAAAGGCATGAAATGAAATAGGTGAACTGACTTGTTACTGTGAGTAGTAATCGTATTATAAATTAGTGCTTAAAACTGAAAAAAGGTGATATAAAATATTGGCATAACTTTATAGTGATTTCATTATCAATTTTTTAGTTTATTATCATTTTTCAGTGAAGTTAATATTTATTGAGTAGTTTTTCATTAGCTAACATTAATCTATATTGCATAATATAAAGAAAAATGTGTAACAGACTGTAGCAGATATATAATTATTGATAGTTTTAATGTTTTGACAACGTAAACAGAACATAACCTCCAAATTCACATGATTTTTTTAGTCACTGCAATTTACCAAATTTCGTCATTGTGTTTATAATTTATGTTGCAAAAAAGTTAATTATACAAATTACCAGTGTGTAAATTTTTCTATCCCGTGTAATTATGTTGTACTTAGCCATTTCATAGAACAAAGTTAGGTTATATGACTTTATACAATGAAAATGCTTCATTAAATTTGCGATGTTAAGATTACAGTAGCATTCTCAATATTTGTAATCATTTATGTGTTAACAAATTACGTGTTCATTTTTTAATATGATTCACTTAGTACCCTTAGTACAAATGTGATTCTTGTCATAAATATCTTTAATCACATGGAAGTTTAATCGTTGAATAAAGCATAACGTACTTAATGTGTAATACTAAAAGGCCCCAGATAGCAAAGTGCGCTCACGGTGCGACGCACGTGCGTCGCATCACGTGCGGATTTGCTCGCGTGACAGGTGTGTCGCACGTCATGCGTGCCGGTGCGGGTATGGTGCGTGCACACATTTAGGATTTTTAGAGGGTACAGAAAATATGTGCATTGATATTTTTAAATAAAGAGCAGGTAATTTATCATGAACGTATTTTTTATTATGGGTGGAAGGAATATTTATACATTTTAGTTGCGCATTAGCAATTCAGTTTCCGCATGTTTGTATCAACAATAATAAATATTTTTCGCTGCAACTACAAGATACAGGCACATAAAACTGACAGAAAACATAAAGACGTAGGTAAATAGTATATTGTACTACAAGTACGGAAAGTAATCAGTTCCACACGAGTGTGAAGTTTGCTGTACGAGCCAGAGGCGAGTCGAAGGGGAGTTGTAGGCGAGTCGTAGGCGAGCTGTGAACGAGCCGAAGACAAGCCGGAAACGACCCGAAGATGAGCCGATGGAAAGTACTGTAAACTTCACAAGAGTTGCAACTGCCTACTTTCAGTACCTGTTGCACACGAAATTTTTTGTGACAAATGCAGGAAATTTTCGATTTGAGAAACAATAAGAATAAATTTTTTGGAAATTTATGGTAACTTTTGGAAATATAGGGTAAAATTACCAAAAATTTCCGGAAATTTATGGTGAATTTGTATATTACCGAAAATTTCCAAAAATTCAAGGCATCCAAAGGTTTTTGGAAAAAATCCGAAAATTTCAAAAATTTCCGGAAAATGGAAAAATGTCCAAAATTTCCGGAAATTTATGAGAAGTTGCTAAATCATCGGAAATTTCAGGTATCCAAAGCTTTTTGCAAAGATTCCAGAAATTTATGGAAAATTTCTAAATTTCCGGTAATTTATGGAAAATTGCAAAATTACCGGAAATTTCAGGTAGCCAAAGCTTTTTGGAAAATTTTTTTAAATTTCCGGAAAATGGAAAAATGTACAAAATTTCCGGAAATTTGTGAGAAGTTGCTAAATCATCGGAAATTTCAGGTATCCAAAGCTTTTTGCAAAGATTCCAAAAATTTCCTGAAATTTATGGAAAATTTCTAAATTTCCGGTAATTTATCGAAAATTGCAAAATTACCGGAAATTTCAGGTAGTCAATTTCCAAAATTTCCGGAAATTTATGGAAAATTGGTAAATTACAGGAAATTTCATGTATCCACAAATTTCTAAAATTTTCGGTAATTTATCGGTAATTGATGGTAATTTAACAATCATTTATGTTATCTTATCACTTCGAGTTTGTCCAATCACTATTCACTACTCACAATCAGTCTCTCAAGCGTCAAATCATAATGAAGTGAGGTTATTATTACGGCAGTCCTGGAAAGTAAATCTGAATCGAAATGCGTAAGCGCAACAGCAAGAAAAAGTAATTTGGCTGGAACTGCGCAAGCGCAGCAGCTAGAAAAAGTAATCTTGCTCAAAGAGCGCAAGCGCAGCAGCTGGAAAAAGTCTTTTTATAACTGCTTTTTACCACGGCTTTGAAATTGGTCACTTCCCGCACGCAATACATGCCTCGAAAAGCGAACATTTCGTGCGTGCGTTACAAAAAAGTATATTTTTCGTTTAAATAATAAAAAAATTATGACCTAAAACAAAAATTACCTTTTTTTAATTATTCAAACCAAAAATAAACTGTTTATAACCGGTTTTACGTCTCTTATTAAAGTTTCAGCGAAGGATATTTATTATTTTGGACACAAACATGCTAATATTTGTTGTTTGAATAAAAAAAAACAAGATTGAACAGAAATTAACTGTTTTTAATTATTCAAAACAGAAATAGGCTATTTATATTCGTTTTATCGTTTCTCAACGTTTCAGCGACGCGACGGGGTCTGCGCCGTATATTATTCAGCTAATTCGCGCAGTTTTTAAATATAGCTCCTCTTATGTCTACTTCAAAATAATAATAAATGAATACAATACGATTGAAAATTAAAGATGCATTTTTTAAATTTCTGAACAAATTTTTAAAACATTGATTTTAAATTACATTTTAAACTCAATTTAATGTTAAACTTAAAATTAAAAGCATAAATTGAAGTTATAAACATAAATAAATATGTAAAGTACACTGTAAAAAAATCTTTTGTGATATTTACAATTAGATTGTAATTTCACGAGCAGTGTATTTTAAATTACAATGTATAACCTGGTAAATATACCAATGTCGCTCCGAAATTCACGATCTACTCCAACTTCACCCCATGGAACAGTATGAAATAACTGTCCGATGTAAATTTACTATGTCTGACGATGGAAATTATTTGATCAGCGTGGCACGTTGTCAATTTACGTTAGTGAATAAATTTAAATATGCTTATAAATTAACACTTTTTTTGGTAAAGTTGCAGTATCTAGCATAATTTCACACACGGGTAGTATTTTTACGTCTTGGCATCCTGAGAAATTACAAACAGGACATAAATCGACAACCCATCGACAAACTGACAGAAAGACATGGCGCTTTGGACTTTATCATAAAATTACGTCTCAGAGCCTCTAATATTGCTCTAATAGTGATGAGTTCTATGTGAATAAAAAAAATATGTCTTTTTTATTCAAAACGATACCTGAGAAAAGTAATATGCGCTTTATTTATCCTGATACAGCGTTTACAAATTTATAACCTCACGAACATAACCTCAAAATTGAAATGTGGTCCTGACAATTTACGTCCTGCATTTTTTTTTACAAAAGTGTGTAAACTTACATCGTCGCACGTAGATCAAATAATTTCCATCGTGGTACGATGTAAAATTACACCAACTTTTTTTACAGTGTAGAAATTATACAAAAAATTTCATTTTTGTATTTACTTAATTTCAAATTCAAATTGACAAAAGGCTAACTGAAATTATTTGTATAGTCGATTAAAGTTGGAAATTATAGTTTTAAAATAAATAAAATGCATATTGTACGTTGAAACTATACAACCATGCATTCAATAATTCTTACTAATTTCTTAATTTATTCTTATTATAAAATCGGAAATGTTTTAATTTTTATAAATAAACAATTTTTACAATATCAATTAATTCAATCTTTAATTATAATAATTATCAATATTTTTAAAAATTGTAGCACAATAATAATAGTTTACCATACTACTATTATCAAAAAATGTGCTTATTACTTATATATCATGTACATAATGACCTTCACAAAGTGCGGCCCATATGCCTCGCACCCAGCACGCACCGCGTGCCCCGCATGCCGTGCGAGTAACGTGTCCCGCACGTTTGCTAGCTGGGGGGAATGTGCTACATCTAGTTACTTAAAATGTTAATAATTTTTAATTATAATATTCAGTATTATAAAAGAATTTCATCATTGTAGTTATCACTTATCGTGATAAAAATTGTAATAAATATTTTTTTTATACCATTAAGCTATTTCCCTTTCGGCGAGCCTCTAGGGGTAAGCGTGACAGTACCCGATTCGGGTAGTGTTTCTAGGTGGATAGTTTCTTGTAGTAAATAACTACAAGTGTGGGCTCACCACACCCACGACCGCCAACAGCAACGCAGTAGTATCAGACGGTCACCCATCCAAGTACTAACCGCGCCCAACACTGCTTAACTTCAGTGATATAACGGGAACTGGTGTTTCCAGCGTGGTATGGCCGTTGCCATATTTACTTTGATTTATTTTTGAGACCACTTTATTTCTTATAAATAAAATATTAATTTTATTCGAAAATATTTTTTATTGAAATAAAAACTAAAAATTTTGAAAGAAAATTCAGTTGTATTATAGTTAATTATTATAATCTCCGTCAGACGTATTGGAACTATCAGAAGATTCGATTTTGAGGTTATGTTTCGACGGATTTCATCTCGGCGGTCTCAATCTCTCAATAAATATAAAACTAACAATACATCTTTCATTTCATTAAAGTATACTTAAAATACAAAAATACACTTGAAATACACCTCCAAATCGCTAAAAACTGATGTCATCAAAACTTAACCCTTTTCACGAAGATTGGGACAACGACTCACGATTACTAGTGCATGGCAGATTTGGAAATGACGATAACTGGGACATCGGTGCTTTTTGACTTTTAATTGTTTATAAATAAGAAGTAATATTAAATATAATGTAAAAACAATTTTTATCATATTCTAGGATGTTCAATGCTTCAATCAGTACCAATAATTTTTTAACTAATCCCTTCAAAACAATTTTCTAAATATATGAAGTAAATGAAATCTCTTATGGTGACGATTACTGGGACGTTTACCTTACTCTAGAGCAAATCGATACATTTTTGTTTAATCGTCAAAGGCTGAATACTGATAATTACAATAATTCTTTGTATGCAATATACATATTTATATGGAAAATAGAATTATTCTGGTGTAACAATATTTTACAATATTCGTTACAACATATTTATTTTTATTTTTTTGAATTAGACAGATTCTAATTCTATTTTTCAAATAGTTATAAAACATTTACGACTGTCGAAATGCTTTGATGTTTTTCCAGCATCATTATTTTGAAACTAAAAGCCGGATATTGCATCTTGCATAACCATGATTTATGGATACTTAAATATAATTAATAGAGCGTTTAAAAATGACCCCACAAAAATAGTTCGCACTCGAAATCACATTTGGCTATGATTCTAAGTCATGAGTAGAGAATTTTTTTGCTTCCGAATCCCTGAAGCAGAAATACAAACGCAGTAACTTTAATTAGTGGGAATTCCCGAACCTTGTACGTTCCATAGCTAAATTTCCTTGTTGTTGTCACCAGTGGTGCTCAAAACAAGAAAATTTTTGTGCCAAAACCCCTTCAAAAGTAGAAGTTCCATAGTTACATAATAATCAAGAAACTGATGCAATTATCATTATGTGTGACGCAATTTTATAATCTTTTATTGACAAGTATAGGTCACTTGTGATACCGTTTTACTTTCTTCGAAACATGAGATACTTTGGAGATCAGTAGTTTTAGTGAGACTGAATTTTTATTTTATTTATTGCTCTCATTCTGTAAACTATTTATTCAATATAAGATTATATTTTAATTTGAAACGTGCTTCGTAACGTATTTTCAGGGACATTTTTTATTATATTTATTTATAATTTTTATGACTATATTTAGATTGTATTTAGTAAAAGGACTCTTCTTACAACATTCATAAAAAAATGAAAAAAGGAATGTATGAGTAAAACAATAATTAGTTAAAATATTCATCTTCCAAAACAATACGAGAGTTATCTCTATTGCAATAATATTGTTCCCTTGACTTTACATTTTACAATCTTAGATGAAACAAGAAGTTAGAATATTGAATGTTTTCATTTACAAGCACGGAATTTTGATTTACGTCTTTTAAAATATTGATTAATTTTTAAAACGATTTTGGAATTATTGCAGTTATTTTTGAAGTAGTTTAGAAATAGCTAAAATTACTGAATTGGTGAGTTCAGTGTTGAAAACATTTTATGTTATTTGATTTTAAATATATTTATATTACTATTTGAATATATTCTTCAATATCAGAAAACTAGTGAATTAGTGAACATATGACAATTTTCACACAAGTAGGATTAATAGGAAATATCTGTTCCGGTTCCAGACAGTATTAGAAAAGTCATTAATGATGCAGTATGTAAACGAAAAAGTTCTTATGGAATATCAAATTCTCTACATATACACATGTGTACGTTAGAGTGGTTCGAATTTTTTTCTCTCGAATTTTTATGCATATGGCCCCCTTCGTTCAAATCGACGAAAAAATAAATGCATTTTTGTTTGAAAAAAATTATATTCAAAGGTTCCGCAAGTACACATATTTCTTATGATACTTCATATGGTGTATTTGTCATAAGATAAAAATACGTTTTTGTAAATTTGATTCTGAATTGTTAATATTCGGTGAATCGAGGTGAAACTCAACATTTCGCTTCACAATTAGCTATAGAATATCGATCAAAAATTACTTTAAAAATATCACCCCCATAAGTCTGTTTTATAGCCTCCTAAAAAATCCTATAATGATTATTTTTAATAATATTCTGTTTCAAGAATGCTAGAAAGTTGCGGTTTTTTCTGAAATGTTCAACTTTTTGTACACTTCTCACTAACAGCGAGGTAATAGTTAATAAAATTTAACAAACATAATTTTGTTTCAACAAATTATTATTGTTTATAACTATATTCTCGTATAATAATGCTAGATAGTTGCGTTTTTTTCTGAAAATTTCCACTTTTTGTCAATATTTATTTAAAGTGAGGTAATAGTTAATGCAATTTTACAAACATAATTGTTTAAATAAATTATTATTTTTTTTAACCATGTTCTCGTAAAGTAATGCTAAATGGTTGCGGTTTTTTCTGAAATTTTTAACTTTTTGTCAACTTTTTTCTTCGTGAGATAATAATTAATAAAAGTGAACAAACATAATTCTTTAAATAAATTATTATTGTTTATAACTATCTTCTCATATAGTAATGCTAGATAGTTGCGGTTTTCTATGCAATGTTCCACTTTTTGGCAACTTTTTTCGTCGTGAGATAATAATTAATGCAAGTTAACAAACATAATTGTTCAAACCATTTATTATTGTTTATAACTATCTTCTCTTAGAGTAATGTTAGAAAGTTGCGGGTTTTTCGGAAATTTTCATCTTTTCTTTGACTTCTTAGTTAGGAACAAATAATAAATATTAATATTAATATGAATTCAAACATAAAGGATCTCGGTAACAATTTGAAAGAAAATTTACATTTAATATAATCCGTATAGAAAATATGAAGAAAATTCCAAATATCTGATTTATCAGAAAAATATATTCACAAAAAAGAAAGAGATTGTTTATTTATTATTTGTTCATAACTAAAGAGCCAAAGCAAAGTTAAAAATTAATTGAATTAAATTAATGATCTGAGAGCAGATAGTTATAAACAATAATAAGTTGTTTAAACTATTACGTTTGTTAAATTGCATTAATTATTACCTCACTAAGTGAAAAGTGGACAAAAAATTAAAAATTTCAGAAAAAAACCCTCAAATATCTAGCTTTAATATAGGAGAAGAGGGTTAAAAACATTAGTAATTTGTTTAAACAATATTTTTTTTCTAAATTGAATTAATTATTATCTCACTCTAAGTGAAAATTGGACAAAAAGTTGAAAAATTCCGAAAAACGGCAACTTTCTAACATTATTTACAGAGAATATCAAAAATAATAATGAATTGTTTAAACAATTAGGTCCGTTACCTTGAATTGATTATTACCTCGCTCTAATTGAAAAGTGGACAAAAAGTGGAAATATTTAGAAAAAAATGCAACTTTTCTACAAATTTGTACAAGTATAGTATTGTCCCCTTTTACATTACAACCATATATTGCAGACTAGTTTGCGTGTTTAGATTCAAAAATATCTATTTTTTCAATTATCCTAATACATAGATATGTTCAATATTTGCGCAAGATTAATTTGTGTGATATTTTTATCAGGAAAAATTATTTATACGTAAAACAGTAATAATATTATTTATATTTAAACTAGTATTTTTTAATTAATATTTTAATTATCAAACAAAATTTATTTGTAATTTTAAAAAAATAAATTTTTTTATTTATAACAAATATTGGCGAAGTCAATATTATACAATATTATATTATAATATATATTATGTTAATATCATCAATATTATACACACTTGTAAACACATTTTTATTGGATACGTTATCTGAAGTTGAGAGATATTTTCTTTTTACGAATTTGTTCTTTGCAGAAACATGTTCGGCAAGTTAATGTTTTTGTGGCTGATGTGTTTACACCTGGATAAAGGCCATGGATTCACTGCAAAAGGTTTAATGTACCCTGGACGATCGGATTTATTCGAACTTTCTGTGATACACATCAATGATTTTCATGCTAGGTAAGTAAATCATTTTCAAAATAATTTCAATTTTTTTAACAACAAAATTTTCAATCTATAACTGAAGAGGAATTCAAAAAATTTAATAACATCCCTTCATTTATAAAACTTCAAAAACCAAAAAGAAGGGGAGGATGTTTTCCTAGATAACAGAGAGTTTTTTCAGTTCGGATTTTAATTGGATATTGCAAATTAAGTTTCTCAATTAATTCCTCGCGCTACTAGCACGTATTCAGCTTCATTCTGTATTAGTAGTTTTATTTTTATTCTTCATCAAAACAGAGACTTTTTTAAAGAAAAAATGTTGATTTCTATATAAGTTAAATTAAATTTGGAATATTATGTGAACTGAAAGATTGGGAACTATTCGAATTGCATCAATTGGCATAAAAATCGTCATTCATCGGGAACGTAAATCAATTCATACGTTATCAATCAAAATTGCATACAAGGGATTTTATTTTCGGAACTAATTCTTTTATTTGAAAAATGGAAAGATGCTTCACCAAAGAAAAAATTGGCGTTAATCAAAAATTGATATTTTGGCATTTTTAAACAAATATATGGTCACAACTTCTATTCATTTTCATTCATAAATAATATTTAACTCAAATATTGTTCGTTGATCGAATAATTATGCAAATTATTAATGATGGAAATCATAAATACTTTCATTTTGTTTGTGGAAGCAGAGTTTGAAATATTGTATCAATGATGAATTTCTTAAAGAATTAAGCTAATCAGCTGATCTGCTAATTTTATAGACGTCAATGAGTGCTTTTGATACGCTCGATTTGAGCAAATTGGCGCGGTCACTGATAAAATGAAATAGAGCGCATAATGAATTATACTCTATCATATAAATATTTGAAGGTTAATTGTACGAGACACTAAGCAAGTGGTTCAAGCTGGTCGTTTGTCCGTGAAATTTTTCGGCGGAATAAATCAAGATTCGAGGGAGCAAGTATAAAAACGAGGAGGCCAATTTTTTTATTAACATTGGCCATTTTTCATTCTTTAATTTAATTGTATTAATTTTATTGTATAATCGAATTTGATAGAATTATTGAAAAGACCTGAAATTTTAAAGAAAGTTTCAAATATCCTAGATTCATATATCAGTTAATGAAGTAATTTCTCTCTGTCAATTACTGATAAGATAAGAATTTCACAATTCAAAACTTCAGGTGATTCGAATTTAATCATTTTGAAATTGAAATCGTGTAAGTTAGCGAATTAGGACAATTTTAAATTAAAATATTCTGAATGCTATGGTTTCCAATTTTAAGTATTATTTTAAGTACTTTAGCAATTGCCGTTTCTCAAATTGAAAGATTTTAAAAGAGATCATTCTAAATGTGAAATGTTCAGGAATACACATTTTCATTTTTAGTACTGAAAATTATATCTAATTATATCTATAATTTGAAGTTCAAAGTTTAAAAAGTGTAAAATTGTAAATTTCCAGGTAACAATTGACAAATTTTAATTGATCCGTTCAAAATTATGCAATTTTATATTGCTAGAATGTGAAAATGCTAATTTTTTCATTCAGCTTTCAAGTTTGGAAAAGTTAAAGCTAGAATTCCCGATGTCTTTACAAATTAAAATTTTTGCATAGATACCATTTAATATAGGACTTTTCAAATTGAATATTAAAAATTCTTAAATTTTCAATTTTTATATATTTTTCAGTATTTAGCTATTTTTATTAAGCATTCGAAATTGAAGAATTTCTAATTTGAAATTGCTTGAATTTTTTGAATTTCAAATAAAATAAAAGGGGAACAATGGGTAGAATGCCTGCAAAAAGGAAGGTGATAAAACATTATTAAACGGGATAGAAAAGGATAGAATTGTAGAATCGTAGAGTAGGATATGATTTTTAGGATATGATAGAAAATAACAGAAACATTAAAAAGTGGAATAGAGTAAAAAATTAGCAAACCATATATCAAGGATAAGAATCATTGGAAAGAGGAAGGGGATAAAATACATAAAATTAAAAAAAGGTAGGGTAAATGTATCGGTGTAGAGTGGGGCAAACAAATTTTTCTCGAAAAATTAGTCTAGAAATAACAATTAAATCCGATTTGAGCATTTAAAAAAATGAAAGTCAACTAAATTTCAAAGACATTTGTGGGAGCCAATTTGTGACTTTTTTTTCTAATAATTTTTTATTTAACAACAAAGTTACATTTTATATATTTTTTTGTTATTTTTTTTTCAAACTGTTTATATTTACGTAAAACATCATGATATCAGTGAAGACACTCCTTAAAATTAAAATTAAGCAGGTCACGATATTTACAAATTTATTTTATTTTTATATTAACAAATTAATAAGACTTTATTTTTCAATTTTTTGTTTGAGATGTACGAAGAAACATTGCTTGGTTTTTCATTTGTATAGAATCAAAAGTAGTTGTTAATTTTATGAATGAATTTAATCCACAAATGCATATCTCAGCAATTTTACGCTCTAAACACTTCGTTCCTTTAACAAAATAGATAGCAAATTTGCCTGCAATAAATGACAAGTATGATTTCTAATACCTGATGACAATTGTTGATTATTGAAATAAATTTTATCAACAAATACAGATTTTCGTCCATTTTCAGGTGAGAGATTTCATATTTTCGACGGAATCAATTTTAAATAACTTGGAAAAATCCTTCGCTTATGATAATTTACTAATTTTGTCGATTATTGTTGGTTAACCAACAATAATTGTTTTTTTTGTAAACATTTTTATAAACAAATTCACAACTTTACTATTTGTCAACAAAAGGTTTGTTGTTTTTTATCACGAAATCGACTGCCAGTGACTCAGAAAGGACCTTATTTATTAGGGGACTTTGTCAGGCGACAATAGTTGTTATTTATTCAAATGAATTTTATAAACAAATACAGATTTTCGGCAATGTTCAACCAGAAGATTTCGTTTTTTCAACCAAATCAGTTTTAAATTATTTGGCGGAATCCCTCCCGTATGATAATTCATTAACGAATAATAATGGTTTCTTTTGTAAACAATTCGTAAACAATTTTATTAACAAATTCACAACTTGACCACTTGTCAACAAAAGAATGTCGTTTTCGTACGAAGTCGACGGCCAATGACTCAGAAAGGACCTTATTTATTAGGAAACTTTGTCAGGCGACATTTGTTTTTTATTGAAATAAATTTCATAAAAAAATACAAATACAAGGTAAAGATGGAAAGACCGCTACAGCCAGAAACTCAAGCACTGCAGCTAAAGCCGTTATAGACATTAAAATTTAAATTGTTTAAAGAAACGTTTGCTCACTCTTAAAAAATAAAGGAATCGCGGATTTTTTAATAAAATTGTTTATAAAAGAAAACAATAGTGGCTCATTGATAAAATAACATAAGAAAGGTATATGGCTAAGTTATTTAGAGTTAATTCTGTTGAAAAAACGAAATCTGCTGGTTGAAAATTGACGAAAATCTGTATTTGTTTATAAAATTCATTTAATTAAATAATAAATGATTTCAACTGACAAAGTCTCCTAATAAATAAGGTTCTGAGTCATTGGCAGTCGACTTTGTAAAAAATGACATCCATTTGTTGACCAGTAGTCAAGTTGTGAATTTGCTTATAAAATTGTTTACAAAATATACAATTATTTTTAGTTAATTAATTAGCATAAGAGAAGGATTTTACCAAGTAATTTAACATTGATTCCGTTGAAAAAACGAAATCTGCCCCTTGAAAATTGAGAAAAATTTGTATTTGTTTATACAGTGTATTGAAACAATTATCAATTGTTATCAGATATTAAAAAATTGTACATACTATTTATTTCCGACAAATTTTCGATCAATTTTGTTAAATGAACGATGTCTTTAGAGCGCGAAATGGCTAAGATATGCATTTCATTAAATTTGTTTATAATATTACAATTCCTTTGGAATTTTTAAAATGGTAAATATGCATTTTTTATGTATATCTAGAACAAAAAATGGAAAAATAATGTCAGGAAGTATTTTTAATTTTAAAGTAGCACTTTCACTCATTAATTTGCTCGAGGGGAATTCACTCGTCAAAAACACGTACGAAGTAATTCCTATTACGCATTATTACGCATTATTACACAATTATTACGCAGATATTACGGCGTTATTAAAGAGTATCGCAGCAATAGAATTTACTAAAGCAGTGGAATATGTCAAAACCAGGGGAAGAAACTGTTTCAATGTTATTATTTATAATTATAATTAAACAATAAATTTTAATTTTAGAATCAGTTGAAGTAAAATTTAAACCACAACCAAACTTAAATAGCTAGTCATAAATTAAATTAAACTCTCAAATTGTGTTATTCTTTTAACAATCATTATTGTTACCAACAATAAATAGTACTCGAAATAGTTAGAAATCAACTCTAGGTTAAACTACTTACAACTAAATGAATGAGATGAACATTTGTTTGTGGAAAAAAATCATTTTTTCTATTAAATCTTCTTGAGAATGATTTTTTTCCATGAAGAAATGTTCATTTGTGTCATTTGTTTATACTATTTGTTATTAACAACAGTAATAGTTGAATTTTCGTTAAACTTTTTTCTCACAATATTAATCGAGATATTAATGCTAATGTAATATTAAAACATTTAGAGGAAATAAGCACTTACATAAATACAAAAAATGTACAGTTGCGTATTTATTAAATTGTTTATAGAAATTGTTAATTTAATTCTTAGCTAAAAATATTGATTAATATCAGTATCAACTTACTTCGGACAGAACTTATTGAAAAAACGAAGATTTCTACGAAAAAAACGTTCCTTTGAAGTTTAATATATTTGTTACAAGCAATTAAATATATTTCCTAGCAACAATTTTTCGCGGTTGATAACCATTTTTGAAATAGTTTCAATTATGTTAAATGGGAAAGAGAAGATGAAAACTTACAGAAAAAAAAACAAAATTGAAATTTGTTGATATAAATAACAATAGCAATTGTTGACATGATGTTAACTCATGACTAATTACAAATCTAATACAAAATATAAGGCATTTTAGGTAAGAAATCAGTGTTTTCAACATTTGCACACTATACTGAAGTATATGTTTATATAAATTGCTTATAGCAATTAAATTGTACATTCAATTAATTATTTATGTTTCTTAAGTATATATGCATTAATTCTACCCAATAGAGAGTTTGTTTAAGAATTCTATTTTAGATAAAAAATTATATTTTTGAAACTGCTAATTTCGTTTTGGCATATATTTTTTGTACATTGTTGCAAAAAAAATTAAATTGAGAAGTCGAGGAGTACGAAAAAAGAATAAAATAAACACAAAAGGTTTATAAAAACTGTTGGCTGTATGCTCAGAACATTTTGAGAAAGAAGACAATTTTAATTTTTACAAGTTCTTTTCTGTAGTAAAAAAAGGTATGATAAAATACCAAAAATTAGGGACAATGGTTTCAAGCAGACTATTTTTTGCTGATGCAGGTTCCTTCAAACCGGACCCACTTCCGGCACCTGCAGTGAGGCCCGGGAACAGGATTGCATTGGAGGTATAGCGAGAGTCTTAACCGCTAGCCGACAATTGCTAAAAGAACGGCCTAATGCCATTTTCTTAAATGCCGGTGATCATTATCAGGGCACATTATGGTACAATCTTTTCAAATGGAACGTCACTGCTCTGTTTATGAATAAACTACCTCACGATGTTATGGTAAATTTCCTATTCATTTTTTAAAATTTAATTTACAGCAGGGCATTATTTTAAATCAAATTTGTACACACTTTCTGCGGTTCCAATTGTAAAGTGTGCAGTTTTAAACTTACACGTGTATTCAAATGGGTATGTTTTTAAGTTTTTAATTCAAATAATTTGAATTATTATACATTTTTTAAATTTCTTTCTTTCCAAACTTGATCTTCTATCAAATTTTATTTTCTGATTTATTATGCCGTCAGGTTTGAATTATAATATCAGTTTCGGGGAAAAATATGTTGTTTTTCGAATGATTCTAGATGACACGTGTTTCACCGATCCGACGAAAACATTTTCTTAACTAAGTTAATGAGTATTAGAACTTTTGAAGATAATGACGCAGTTTATAAGAAATTTGTTGATTTTTTTTCAAATGTTGCGACATCTAAACAAATAAAGATATATACATTTTTTTCTTGATTCTTATTCACTTGTTTTCTTTCAAAATCCTCCGGAAAATTGATCAAAAGGTCAAAATTAAAAAAAATGGCGGCGATTTTTCTGAAAACCTTTAAACTCAATTTTCTCAAAAAGGCCATCAATTTATTTTCTCTTGATTTTTTCTCAGTTTGTATCAATATGGTTTGTATCAATATTTTAATGAAAAATTAAAATTTGATTTTTTTTTGCAATAACGAGACGAGGTGCCGAAAAAGTCAAAGAAGCAAAGATATTTTACTTGAAAGCTTCTAAAATATATCTCTCAGCACTTTTTTAAATCTTGCGTTTTTTCCGTAATAGAATTTTTTCAACTTCTAGATTTACAAAATAATTTTTTTTACAAAATATTAGAAAATTTTCTTTTTTTTTAAGAAAAATACTGCTGTATCCGACTTTATTAATATTTTAGAAAAAATTTCGAAAAAAACGCAAGATAGAGAAAAGTGCTCAGAAACTTTTTTTCGAAGTTTTCAAGTGAAACAACTTAACTCATTTGACTTTTTTCGTATCTCGCCTTGTTATTGGAAAAAATGCCAATTTTAATTTTTCATAAAAATAAATGCATTTTTCACTTTTTCAAGACGCGGTCACCCGATAAACTCTTGTGGGATAACTGTACCAACTTAGAAAAGAATCAAGAAAAAAATAAAATGATGGCCCTTTTGAGAAAATTGAGTTTAAATATTTTCAGAAAAGTCACTGACATTTTGTCAGTTAAACATTTTTTTAAACCTTCCGGTGTATTTTAAAGGTAAACGAAAATATCAATCTGAATGAAGAAAAAAGTAAAATATTTATATTTGTTTAGATACTGCAACACTTACAAAAAATGAACCAATTTTTTATTCAATAAATAATGAAAAACTAATTGTTCAACAAAAGTTGAAAATAATAATATTAGCCTCGGAAATTTGTTTTATTACTCCCATTCTTTCTGATTAATGTTTTGAAAGAGTGAAAACGTGAGTTTATTTATGAGTGCAAATCAAAAAGGTAACAGTGTCATGTCCCTGGAATATTATACGTTGGTGTTCGGAGGAATATTTTTCTTGATTGCCGGGTTTTATTAAGCGTATTTCCTCCAATAGTATCCTATGTACCAATTATGTTTACTTCACTCCGTATATCCAAATTAATTCGATTATATATGAGTAATTTAAATAAAAGTTAAATACACGTATCTTTTCAGAATAAACTGCAGGATTGCAAAATAAAGCTTTTTTCTTGTTTCCACTTATAGTTTTACATTTAGAAGCATTTTTCAACTGTCCCAGAGTTTTTATATCATCCGGTACTGAGACAATTTTCCATTAATTTCCATATATAAAATGATTAATAATTTAAGATTATTGCATGTACTTCAATATCAAGATAAAAATATGAAAGCAATTGATGTTTCATGAAAATTAATTTATATAATTAACTTCCAATGTCAAAATATGACGAAAATAAGAATTATTAGTATAATTAAGGCATTGTGGCTATTTAACAAAAGTTAAGATTATATACAATCTAAAGTCGTGAAAAATCAATAAAATAAGAATTTTATTCTGGTGATTATGTGTTTCTTTAATTTTATTATAAAGAATAATTATAATGACATTAAAATTTTACATTTTAAGCCTCGAGAAACAGATCTGATTGCTGTTTTGACTTAGAATATATCAAGTTTGATTGTACTGCACAAAAGTTCCATTTTTGCTGACAAGATCGCACGTGTTATTCATTTCAGAATGATTGCGCAATTTCGCTGGCATCATAATAATTCACGCGACCAAAGTAGTGTTTATCACGCTGAGATAAATGATAATATTTCTGGATAATAACTATTTAACATGTATTTGTGGAGATTACAACTCAAAAATTTTCTAAATCGCATGCACGTGAACTTCGTGAATTTCTGATGAAAGGTCCGAAGATCGAGTGAAAGATAAACAGTTTCATTTAGTCTCAAAGATACAATAAACGAGCATATTAATAATGTGATGTACACAATGTGACGATGTTAACAAAGCAAATCAATAAAAACTAGGCAGCGTAAAATTTGCATAAATTGTTAAAACATTTTTGTATGATTATGAATATAATGAATATGGAAATAAAAACAAGCTTATTGTAATTTTTCCCCTTATTATAAATTTTCTTCGAATACATAATTGAAATATTCTTAAAATAAACATTTTAATTAATTATTAAAGCTTATTAATCGCCCACTGATTATAGTGCCAATATTTCAAAAATTTATATTTTTGATGCCCTTTTAACATCATAATAAAATAAATACTTCAATAGAAAGTGGGTACAAACCTCAACTTTAGGCAATTAAATTAAGAAAAATTTACCGATTGAATTCAACACCGATGAGTATATATTTTTTTTCTGAAAAATTTAATTTGTGGGACAATAATATGAAAAAGTTTCAGTCTATGAATTATTTTTTCAGACAATTGGTAATCATGAATTTGATGATGGCATTGCTGGTGTCGTGCCATTTTTGCAAAGAATGAAGGCCCCTGTGGTAGTATCAAATATAGACGACACCAATGAACCAACGATGAAGGTAATAGAAATTTAATTTTCTTTTTCAATTTTATTTGATTGTGTTTTGTTCAAATAATTATTACAATTTTACGGTACAGTTTTAGTTTGATAAAGTCAGTCCGAGAAGAGGTCGGTAAGTGCTCTCAAAAAAAGGATTTCGTAGGGGTTGAAGAGTTAGAGATCAGATGTAAGAAGCCAACGCTCAGAGATTCAAGGTGGTATGTCATATAAGAGGGTCGGTGGGGTCATAGGGTCGCAGATTTAAAGTTCAGGTATTAAAGATCAAGGCTAATGTGCTGAAGGTCAGAGATCAAGGATTAGAGGTTAGCGGCAAAGGTCAGAGGTAAAAGCCGAGGAAACGTAGGCCAGGGATCAAAGGTTCATGGGTAAAAATTCAAGTATAACAGATCAAGACTAGTTCAACAGCTAGAGGAAAAGGGTTAGAGGTTCAGAAAGATAAGGCGATAAATTTAGTTCAGAGGCCAAAGGACAAAGGACATAGAGAAGGGGTCGGAGGTCATAGGTGATTGGTCGAATGTCAGTGGTCCAAGATCAGGGTCAGACCGTAATAGGTTTTCGGCGTAGCCTGTACGAAACTCTAAAAATAATTAATTCTTAAAAGATTAGAGTTTTTTTTTATTAAGGTATACATTACTTCGGCGACTTTTAAATTATTATTATGAATATTTTCTCAGGGTCTGTACCAAAACAGCACGATTATTGAAAGAGGTGGTAAAAAAATCGGAGTGATCGGTGTTATTCTTTCTACAACAAATGTGAGTTGTAAAAATGAAAATAGAATTTATTTGAATAATGTAAAGTAAATGAATTAAAGCAATAGTTTAATAAAAATGAGTTATATTTAATAGGTTATTAAATTGCTTTGATTAGACGATTGCCAATACAGAACGATTAGTATTTTACGATGAAGTGAAGTCAGTAAATGCTGAAGCTGAAAAACTGAAAGCTCAAGGAGTGGAAATTATCATAGTTCTTAGTCATTGTGGATTAGATGTCGATAGAATAATGGCTGAAAAATGTCCTAATATTGATATCATAGTTGGAGGACACTCTCACACATTTCTTTACTCTGGTGTGTTTTTAAATTGTCTGCTAATTTATTATATTGCATTTCTAATTAGGAATATTTATTAATTATTATCGATTTTCCAAGGTAAGCCACCATACAGTGACGTTCCCGAGGATGAATATCCTGTACACGTAAAACAAAAAGATCTTGGTAGAACAGTACTTATTGTTCAAGCAGCTGCTTTTACAAGGTTCGAATATATTATGTAATAATGCTTGTGTTTAGTTGTTGAAAAGATACTTTCCTTGTATCTTTTGTATTCTAAATGAGCTTAAATATTCAATTGAAAAATTATGTTATAATTTCTGTAATTATTTTCTATTATATACTTGAGAGTTTTATAGTTTTATTCAATATTTGTATTTTATTACTTTATTCAGGTATATTGGAAATTTGACGGTCTGGTTTGACCCTCGAGGTGAAATACTGGATTGGGAAGGTGACCCAATTCTTCTGGATCATTCGATTGAAGAGGGTAATTACAAAAAAAAAATGAAACTTATCTAAGGCTTCAGTTAGAGAAAAGTTCAATAATTTCCCATACCACGATAAATCTAATTGAAATAAAAAGTTGTATCTCACAGTCTGATTATGTTTTGGGGATGCTTCCTAAGTATTTTAACCCATTAAGTCCCAACTGGACAAATTTTCACAACGGATTTCAACGCTTGTATTTTCTATGAAAATGAATTGTGGAAAATATGAAAATAAGCGTTTCCGACGTAAAATTTAATAAACTTTCAGAATTTGTGATCTGATTTTTTGAAAAATTTAACTGTCAAAAACTGTATACGATTTTTTTTAAAAAACATGGTTTTTTAAAAAAAAAATTTTGTTTATGTCAATCTTTCACTTTCATAACATTTAAAATTTAACGTTTGAAGTGCAAAAATCGTGTCTTCGAGACGTAAACTTGAAAATGTAATGGTTTAAATAAGGAAAAAATAAGTGAAAGCACACAAAATGGCGGCTGGAACGCGGAAAAATCGTTAAAAACTTATGGAATTTTTTACTTGACAATAGTGGACTTTAGACGAAAATTTTACTGAAGAAAAAGTTCTTAGAATTGATCAAGGAATACACTGGAATTGTTTCAGAATTTTTTGAAGAATTTTTGAATTTTTCAAAATCGGAAAATTTTGAAAAATTGAAAAAGTCTCCAAAAAATTCTGAAAAAATTCCAGTGTATTCTTTGATCAATTCTAATAATTTTTTCTTCAGTAAAATTTTCGTCTACAATCCATCGTTTTCGAGTAAACAATTCCGAAACTTTCACTCTCCAAAAGAATACAAGTGATGACCACCATCCAAAAAAAATTTTCTAAATACATTTTTTCGAGTTTTATTTGATACTAAACTGCAGTCCCGCTTCATCTGGTCTCGGTATATCTGATAAGGTGGTACATGGGTGATACATGGGCGGTGTTGACCTACACGATGGACATTGTAGTAATTTGATGCCATGTATAAGAGCCAAAAGATGGACTTGGCCAATTTTCCTTCGCCTAATCCAAGCATCGATAACCAATGCACTTGTCATTTATAATTTATCGAATGGCGGCAAGAAAATTGGATCCAAAGAAATAGCTTTAGCCATTGCAGAATTTTATCTCGCCAAAAGTAGAAAGAAAAATGAATTCCATGAAAGAGTGAGGAGCGAGAAAAAAAAACATTGCAAGAATTTCCAAAAATGCTCGAAAAGAACCAACAAAATGTGTAAGAATTGTAATGCTTATTTTTGTGATACCTGTTTCATTTCAGACCACGAAAAAACGTACAGCTTGTTCCTTATGAATAAGTAAATATTGGGAAAAATAAAAAAAAATTAAATAAAAAATTAAAACAAAAAAAATTTAAAAAAAAAAACAAAAAAAAACGAAAAAAGGTTCTTCGTATACATTGACCTCCATGTGGTAAGAACCGGGCAACGGCAAAAACCTTTTGACGGCTAAAGAATGTATAAACGTATATGAATAAGTACAATAAAATATTTTTCCCAAGTTCATTTCATTACAAGCAAATGATCTTCAAATGAACAGGAAAACCTCAGATTAATTGTTGAAAACTTCAGAAATTTTCTACTCGAAAACGATGGATTGTAGACGAAAATTTTACTGAAGAAAAAGTGATTAGAATTGATCAAAGAATACACTGGAATTTTTTCAGAATTTTTTGGAGACTTTTTCAATTTTTCAAAATTTTCCGATTTTGAAAAATTCAAAAATTCTTCAAAAAATTCTGCAAAAATTCCAGTGTATTCTTTGATCAATTCTAAGAACTTTTTCTTTAGTAAAATTTTCGTCTAAAGTCCACCATTGTCGAGTAAAAAATTCCGTAAGATTTTAACGATTTTTCCGCGTTCCAGCTGCCATTTTGTGTGCTTTCACTTATTTTTTCAAAATTTAAACCATGAAATTTTCAATTTTACGTCTCGAGGACACGATTTCTGTACTTCAAACGTAAAATTTTAAATGTTATGAAAGTGAAAGATTGACATAAACAACATTTTTTTTTTTAAACCATGTTTTTTTTTGAAAAAATCATATACAGTTTTTGACAGTTAAATTTTTCAAAAAATCTGATCATATATTCTGAAATTTTATTAAATTTTTCGTCGGAAACGCTTATTTTCATATTTTTCACAACTCATTTTCACAGAAAATACAAGCGTTGAAATCCATTGTGAAAATTTGTTCAGTTGGGACTTAATGGGTTAAGCTTAAAATGAAAAAATTCGGTTGGTCCTTTTTGAAGAAGCCCAATTTGTAAATTTACTTTTCAAATTTTTACATTCTCATCCTAATGAGAAGGTATCAGTTTTATGTAAAATTTGACTTCGACGGTTTCTATCAAATCTCTACCTTTTGAGACCCCCTGAGTTGGAAAAAACGATTTTTACGAAGGGCCTGTATGTATGCCTGTCTGTATCCTGTAGGCACGATAGCTTTGGCACACGTTTTTGAGGCATAAAAAGAAAGGACGAGTTCTTTAACCAGCCATTTTTGACCAACGGTTCTGGTTTTATCCATCGAAAATCTGTTTAAAAAAATAAAAAATTCCATTTTACACAAAAACTATACGAGACATAAAAAAATGTTGAAAAGAAAAATTGTTTATCTGAAAAATATGAACAAATTTGGTTGAATTCATTTTTTTGATAAGAATAACGACACAAGGTACGAAAAAAATGAATAGACAAAAGTTGTTCACCAAAAAAAGATCGTTAAATCTATTATGAATTAGATTTGATAGGACGCGTATTTGTTATTTTAATCGTAAAAAATAAAACGAAAAACAAATTTGTTGAGAAATCGACCGCGAAGCGCGAGATCCGACAGACGCGCGCCCTAGGCGCGCTCAATCTTGCGAGCGCAGCGAGCCGCGCGCGATGAGAATGTGCAAATATTGAAAAGATAAGAGGATTTTATATTTTTTCAATATATTATATTATTATATTATTATATTATATACATGTATATAAATTAAATATTATTATACATTAATATTATATTTTATCCAAATATTTTTTAGCATATTTTCATCAAAATTCATGAAAAGTGAAGCTTTGTTTGCCGAAACTCTTTAATTTTAAAGTTATGGCGTTCCGAAGAAAAACACTTTTTATGGAACATTCAGCTTTTTTTGAAATATCTTGTTTTCCTGACAATTTCCTTCACTCATTGTCCGATTGATTTTGTTTGATTCTTTAAGAACAAATTTCTTAGAATTTAAAAGAATTTTAAATCAAAGAAATACGAAGGACCATATTTGGTTAAGGATAATTGACGAACAATTGGGAAATTTGTTGTAAATGTTTCTGTTATAAAAATTAATAAATTGTGAAATAGGAGTAAAAGAAAATGAGAAAGGGGATTTGGAGGTCTTCTGCTTTTTTTCCCTCCTCTTTTATCAGGGATTTTTAAATTTTTAATGGTAGTATTTGCATATATATGTACAAATTTGATCGTTTTTGTTTCTTCTAGTTTCACCTAATATACAAAAATATTAAGATAAGCTTTTTAATGTAGATCCAGACATGTTGAAAGCTCTTCAACCGTGGAAGGTAGAAGCAGATAAACTAGGCAAAGCGAAAATTGGTGAAACAAAAGTTTATCTTCAAGGATTAGAAAATTGTAAAAAAGGCGAGTGCAATTTAGCAAATGTCGTAACAGATTCGATGGTAGATTATGTATGTACACATTTTTTATCTTTTTCTTTCCAAACTTTGAGTATAATGTTTTTTAAGGTAGTTGTCATACGGGAAACCAGGTTTTGGAAAAATGTATTAAATTATGCTTTAAAGAAATGCAATATTATTAATTATGATATTTTTGAAGAGAGAAAAGATTTTTTTCTTGAAAAATTTTTTAAAACATTTAAAAACAAAATTTAAAAATGATGGAATTTTGTTCAATGAAAGCTTCTTTTCTCAAGAAAAAGATTATCGAAAACTTTGCTGCGTCTAATTTTAGAAAATAAATAAATTAATGTCATATATTATACTTCATTAATTTTGAGTTATAGAGAATCTTTTCTCGAGAAAGTAAGCTTTCATTCAAATATAAGTTTTTCAATAAGTAATTTTACCATATTTTAAATTTTTTCATGAAAAATATTCTTTTCTCTCTTAAAAAACACCATCAATAATAATATTTCAATTCTTGAACGTATCTATATTTACATATATTTTTCCCATGACCTGTTTTCCCGCACAACTACATACCTTAAAATGGTAACATTCGCAATTAGAATTGTTAATATATCTGATACGTAGTAACTGGATATATTTTTAAAGAGTTATTGAGAGAATTATAGTTTTCATAATGCTATTTAAATAAATGCGTTCGTCAATCTAATTAATAGATTAATCACAGTCTTATAATTTCAGCATGTAGGTAAAAATGACAACAAGACTTATTGGACTCGTGCAGCAATTTCTGTCATGAATGCAGGAGGTATACGTGGCGATATTAGTGATGATCCTGGATCCATTACATACGAGGATCTTGTTGCGGTTCAGCCTTTTGGAAACAGCGTTGATGTTGTTGAACTGCAAGGAAGCGATATTCTCAAGGTTTGTGTTCTAATATGAAAAAAGACTTTAATCGATTTAAAAAGTTGCATTTAAAAAAAATGGTGTATATTTCAAAATTCTCACCTTTTTGGCAATGTATGACAGAATTTACTATTATTCAATTTAATAATATTATATTTTTTCCAATTAAAATACAAATTTATTCAAATTTCCAACAGACTTTAGAAAAGGCAGCTCTTGTGAGTTACAGTGCAACTACATTTATCGGAAGCAATTTTCTCCAGTGGTCAGGGCTCAAAGTTACTTACAACCTATCCAATGCAGATAATTCAAGAGTCATCGACGTACAAGTCAGGTCAGAATCAAATTCATTAGTTAAATACTGGAAAATGCTAATACTTTAAAAGTTAGACGCCAGAAATAAGTGTCTTTCTCTGCAAATAAACAATATCAAAATTTGAATTATTTTAGTGACAATAAAAATTATCAATAGGAAATTAATCACACCAATTAATTCAAATTTAACTTACAGGTGCCAAATTTGCGAATTTCCAATATACGAAAATTTAGTACCAGACGAATGGTATAAAGTTGTGATACCAACATATTTATTAAATGGAGGTGATAATCACACTGATATCCAACATGGGTATCGTAATCGCGAACCAGGACCTATAGATATAGACGTTACTGCCGATTTTATCAGAAAAAGGAGTCCAATTGTCACCGGCGTTGAAGGGAGAATAAGCCTGCTTGGAAGCTGGAACAAACCATAATGGAGCTAGAAGTTAACATCGCCTCAAAATTGTTAAAATGTACAAAATAAACATGACAAAAATGACCCTTTCATAATTGTATACAGTAAAAAGAAACTATTATTTCAAGACTAAAAATGGTCTTCTTTTAAATCTTTAACAAAAGTATACTATACCCGCTGAAATTCAGCCTAGAATAAAGCCTGGGGGCAATAAGATTATAGGGCTGATATTAAGCCGCTATTAAGTGTTGAAATATAAGCCACAAAAGGGGCTGAAGTTGAAATATAAGCCACAAAAAGGGCTGAAATTCAGCCGGAAAATAGACTAATTTGCAATCGCGCGCTGGTTAGAATTTGGGAATTGCCTTAAATTAATACCCAATCTGAATTGAAAAGCAGTTTTCAAGCTTACGTAAGCAAAGCCTAAATTATTATTGCTAATAATATTATGAAAATAAATGAGGACGCTGATTTTTTTCTCAGGCTTAAGATTTGTTAGATTTATGAATAGTTTGCACGTACCGGTACTTATCATTAGTCAAAGACGCATTTTTGTAATGCAATCAAGTAATCTGACAAGAGCATTATGCCTAATTTGACGTATTGGGCAAAGCATGGTTTTTACCCTATTATCCACGGACTGGGTTACAGCCAAGTGCCGGATGGGACACCTATAGCTTAAGGTGGGATCCGAACCACCAGAACCTTGGTAGAAGTACGTAGAAAACTTTCCATAGGTACCGGCTCAGGGATCGAACCTCGGACCTCTAACGTGCCTGAGCCACCAAGGCTCTTTTTATCAAATTTATTATATTTTCTTAATATGACTAATTAATATAAATTAATATAATTATATAAAATGTTATAATTTATTATATATTATTTATTTATTAAATTTATTAATTTTTCTATAAAAATTATGAGAAGCTGTATCATGGTTCCTTAAAGCATCCAATTCCGACGCAAATGAACGTGGTCGTCATCCACTCCTGCTCCTTCTATCCCAGAAGGTGAGCAAGAGCGGGAAATTTACGTAAGAGACTTCGTACAACACTGCTCCTTGGAGTCTGGTCTCTAGCCACGGATGACCTTACGCCGCAGACAGCACAATTGGAGATGAAAGTTTCACCTCTGGATAATTTTTTAGAGTTACCAATCTTTGTAGAATCTTATGAGGAACAGTGTTGACGGACCAGATGAAGTGATCCTAGAAGAACAGCCTTTTGCATCCGACTCGCGATGGACTGAGCTGGCAAGCCGGGATTTTGTTGAGTTGGCTAAGAAATGAAGCTTTCATACCTCCGAGACAGCCGATTATGAGAACTACAAGATGGAATTTGTAGCCTTGTTACAGCCTGCTCAGCTCGAAAAGAAGTGCTTGATATTTTGCCCGTTTGATTTGAGTTGAGTTGTGGAGAATGAGGAATTCCAGTAGATCTTACATTGATCATTATTCTCAACGGGCTCGAGTTCTCCCTGGGCGTATGGCAAGATTGGCAATAGATCAACGCCATAGAAGTGCCTAAGATGGTAATATAACACTTTTAGAGCCGCATTGTGTCTCTCTATGTACCCGTAGCATGCATACTTTGAGCATCCACTGAGAACGTGTCCAAGTGTTTCTGGCTCTTGCTTTCACGCTCGGCAGTTGGTATCGCCTATAGATAAATTCATTATGCGCTCGCAGTAAACTAAGGTGTCTGTAACGCCGTCTTGACATGCAAAAAGAAATCCCTCAAGTCTTCGATCTCAATCCAGCAGAATTGAGAAACATGTTGAACAGACCCATCGATAGCTCTTCTCTCCGTATAATGCCGTAGAATTTATTATGAAGGGGCTTGTCAGCATGTTCTCTTAGTATAAGCGAATGTTCTGCTTTCTGTATACGTCTTTTGAGCACCAAAGGTGTTAGTGATGCTAGGCCATTAGGCAGTGTCGCTGGAATCAAATGGAAGACAAAGCTCCTCTGCGGCCCTATCTGCGGCACGGTATAGAAACGCCGCAGCATCGGCGACTTCATCTTGATTTACGAGTCGCGTGAGAAAATCTGTGCTATTTAAAACTGAGCAGGCTGTAGCCAGAACCGTTCTTCGATGAAGACACTGCAAGCTTAGAAAACCTCTACCCCTTTTATCTTGAGGGAGGTATATTCGAGATACAGAAGATTTAGGATGATGACTTTGATGGATTGTCATCATCTTGCGTGTGCTTTGGTCAATTTGCTTCAACTCATCGACGTTCTCTTTTGCTGCACCAAACGTGTAGAGCAGTATAGGGACGGCCAGCATATTGGTCGCCTGGATCTTATTCTTCCCAGATAATTCGGAAGCCCAAATTTTTCTGAGAATTTGACGATACCTTTTTTCAATTGCCAATTTTAACACACGCACAGTTTGGGTTCCCGCTTGCGGTATTCCAACCCAGTAAAAAGAAACTAATTCGGGGGGATTGCGGCGAATTAACATATTTAAATTCGCCTGAATTCTGCTTTCTGATTCGTTGAAACAAATTCAGCCAGCGCGAATTGAATGCGTGTCACTTCGCCCTAATTCGTGGTGGAGGTCATTTCGAAAAAAAATTAATAAAAATTGCATGCCTCGGGCCTTGAACCAGCGATCCCAAGTGTATAAGTCCAGAGGGCGACCACTGAGCTACGGGACTCATTAATATATATTTACAACGGATCCTATATGACCTAAGCGTCAGTTATACCTTCAGAATTCGATTGAATAGGCCAGTCTTTAACTTTATTCGCGCTGGCGAATTCTGGCGAATTGGGACTTGACTAAAAATCTCGCGAATTAAAAGGAATTGGCGGACACTGAAATTAATTCGTGCTGACGCATTCAAATGAAGTAGGTCCTCTGAAAGTTTTCCGCTGAATTCGGACTAATCAGATATTTGAAGACTATATTACTGTTCACGAATTTACACGAATTCACCACTCGATCCAATTCGATATTGTTGCAAAGCAAGATTCACGGGGGCTCCTAGGGAATTCTTCTCAATTTGTCCCAATTAGTTTCTTTTTACTGGGAAGCTATGTATATGTTTCTCCATTACCAAGAGGTTGAATGGTATTTCCGCCTATGAGTTGAACATCCTGATCGTCACACGATGATGTAGTTTCTAGTCTTCCTTGGTGTAGGTGGGCACAGACACGGCAAGGGTGAGTAGAAAAGGTGGAATTTTCCTGAATCCACTTTACTCGCCGTTCAAAGCGAGTAAAGTGTAAAGTATCAAATTATGAGAAGTTGTAGGCTCCGGAAGCTACGATCATGGTTATTTAAAGCAACCAATCCCGACGCAACTGGAATGTGTACGTTATCCACTTCTGCTCCTTCTGTCCTAGAAGGTCAGCAAGGGCAAGAAATTTACGCGAGATAACATCGTGCAACACTGTTCCTTGGAGTCAGGTCTCTAGCCGCGGATAACCTTACGCGGAAGACGGGACAGTTGGAGATGGAGGTTTCACCTCTGGATACTTTTTTAGGGCTACCAGTCTTCGTAGAATGTTACGAGGAACAGTGTTGACGGACCAGATGAAGTGATCCCAGAAGAACAGCCTTTTGCATCCGGTTCGCGATGGACTGAGCCTGACGCTGGCAAGCCGGGATTTTGTTGAGTTGGCTAAGAAATGAAGCTTTCATACCTCCAAGACAGTCGATTATGAGAACTACAAGATGGACTTTGTAGCCTTGGTACAGCCTGCTCAGCTCGAAAAGAAGTGCTTGATATTTCGCCCATTTTTCTTCCTCCTTTGTCGTCATATTACCATCGGCTCGTGCCGAGAATTCAATCACGTAAATGATCTTGGTCTTCAGATCTTGGAGGACAATATCAGGCTTCGTAGCACTGATACGTTGAGTGGTGGGGAATGAGAAATTCCAGTAGATCTTACACTGATCATTCTCCACAACGGACTCGAGTTTCCCGAGTCGCCGTCTTGACAGGCAAAAAGAAATCCCTCAGTCTCCGATCTCAATCCAGCAGACTTGAGAAACATGTTGGACCGCCCCATCGAGAGCTCTTCTCTACGTATGATGCCGTAGAATTTACCATGAAGGGGCTTGTTAGCATGTTTTCTCAGTATTAGCGTATGTTCTGCTTCCTGTACACGACTTGTGAGCACCAAAGGTGTTTGTGATGCTAGGCCATGTGTAGTGTCGCTGGAATCAAATGGAAGACCAAGTTCCTCTGCGGCCCTATCTGCGGCACGGTATAGAAAAGCCGCAGCATCGACGACTTCATCTTGATGTACGAGTCGCGTAAGAAAATCTGTGCTATTTGGAACTGAGCAGGCTGTAGCCAGAACCGTTCTTCCATGAAGACACTCCAAGCTTAGCAAGCCTCTACCCGCTTTATCTCGAGGGAGGTATATTCGAGGTACGGAAGATCTAGGATGATGACTTTGATGGATTGTCATCATCTTGCGTGTGCTTTGGTCAATTTGCTTCAACTCATCGACGTTCTCTTTTGCTGCACCAAACGTGTAGAGCAGTATAGGGACGGCCAGCATATTGGTCGCCTGGATCTTATTCTTCCCAGATAATTCGGAAGCCCAAATTTTTCTGAGAATTTGACGATACCTTTTTTCAATTGCCAATTTTAACACACGCACAGTTTGGGTTCCCGCTTGCGGTATTCCAACCCAGTAAAAAGAAACTAATTCGGGGGGATTGCGGCGAATTAACATGTTTAAATTCGCCTGAATTCTGCTTTCTGATTCGTTGAAACAAATTCAGCCAGCGCGAATTGAATGCGTGTCAATTCGCCCTAATTCGTGGTGGAGGTCATTTCGAAAAAAAATTAATAAAAATTGCATGCCTCGGGACTTGAACCAGCGATCCCAAGTGTATAAGTCCAGAGGGCGACCACTGAGCTACGGGACTCATTAATATATATTTACAACGGATCCTATATGACCTAAGCGTCAGTTATACCTTCAGAATTCGATTGAATAGGCCAGTCTTTAACTTTATTCGCGCTGGCGAATTCTGGCGAATTGGGACTTGACTCAAAATCTCGCGAATTAAAAGGAATTGGCGGACACTGAAATTAATTCGTGCTGACGCATTCAAATGAAGTAGGTCCTCTGAAAGTTTTTCGCTGAATTCGGACTAATCAGATATTTGAAGACTATATTACTGTTCACGAATTTACACGAATTCACCACTCGATCCAATTCGATATTGTTGCAAAGCAAGATTCACGGGGGCTCCTAGGGAATTCTTCTCAATTTGTCCCAATTAGTTTCTTTTTACTGGGAAGATATGTATATGTTTCTCCATTACCAAGAGGTTGAATGGTATTTCCGCCTATGAGTTGAACATCCTGATCGTCACACGATGATGTAGTTTCTAGTCTTCCTTGGTGTAGGTGGGCACAGGCACACTTGTCCAGTCCGAAGCTCATGCCAACCGCTTTATAGTACCTATTTACCGCTTCCACAAGGATGTTAAGGTCCTCTTTCGAGGAAGCAAAGAGTTTAAGGTCGTCCATGTATAAAAAAATATATATGTATTTAAAAATGTAAAGTGTGAAGTATCAAATATTATTATAGTTATTATGATTATCATTAAATTAATGTATCTCCTAGATTGTTGTGCCCGGTAAGAAGGCTTGCATTCAAAGGTATTAAAAATTGCAATACCTAGGATTGACGTTCCTGTCCTGCTTTTTGAATCACAGATTGGGTAACAAAAACATTTAGATTCCAATCCCTTTTAAAGCCGATCGGAGCTGTCAAACGTAACCTGAGATAAATTAAAAACACGATTTTCGTCAAACACATTAGAAGACGCTTCAAAAGCATAAACTTGGCTAAATATATAGTAGGATTGTGCATAAAAATACATCACTTTAACTTAAAACTTTCGGTTTATTCAAATCTGATTACCGAGAAACCGAGAAATGTGCAAATTTAAAAGAGATAAAAAATGTTCTATATTATGTTCAATGTGGGGTATCCAAAAGTATTCAGAAAAATATTGTCACCACTGAGTACAGAAAAGGATGCAGTTAAAGAGATAACTTCTACTGCTATGGGGATGCAAAACGCGAGGACAAAAACGGTATCGAAAAGGAATCAAGAAGTGTCACGTTACCATTGAACAGGAAATTTCCGAATACTTTTCAATGCAACCCTCCTTACCGGTTGGGTTTGAATGAAAGTAGGAATGAGAAGATTATTTATCATAGCGTGCTACGTCTCAGTTGATGGTGATACGAGCGAAGTAAAAGACGCCTTTTGGGACACTTTATATGATACGATAAGTACTTGCGATCATGGTGAAAGAATCATTCTACTATAGGAGATATGAATGGATGGGTTGGCGTCCAACGTCAGGCCAAAGAAAGGGTGCTAAGTAATTTTGGGTATCCAAGAACAAATGGTAACGGAAAACGATTAGTTAGCTTATGCTTAGAAAAGGGCTTATTTATTACAAATACTTGGTTTAGGCATAAAATGACACCAGAGGTAGAAGAGATAGCCACAGTATAATTGACTTCGTTGTTGCATATGGAAGACTAAGAGAGCTGGTAAAAGATACAAGGGTCATGAGGGGTTCTGAATGCAATACTGATCATCACCTTCTATTCTCCAAAGTAAACTTGGGTCAGGGATGGAGAAGAAAGAGAACCAAAAAAACGAAACAAACGCGAATAAAGATTGAGAATCTACAGAAACCGGAAGTGCTAATAGATTTTCAAAATAAGATAAACGAGCGTATAGATGAATCAACTTGGAAGGCGCTAATAAACAATAAAGATATACAGGGCGCATCGACTATGATCCGGGATGTCATTGTTAGGAGTGGACTGAAGTGAGTTACAGTGCAACTACATTTATCGGAAAGAATTTTCTCCAGTGGTCAGGGCTCAAAGTTACTTACAACCTATCCAATGCAGATAATTCAAGAGTCATCGACGTACAAGTCTGGTCAGAATCAAATTCAAAATTTAAATACTGGAAAATGATAATACTTTAAAAGTTAGACGCCAGAAATGAGTGTCTTTCTCTGTAAATAAACAATATCAAATTTTGAATAATTTTGGTGATAATAAAAATTATCGATAGGAAAATTAATCACACCAATTAATTTAAATTTGACTTACAGGTGCCAAATTTGCGAATTTTCAATATACGAAAATTTAGTACCGGACGAATGGTATAAAGTTGTGATACCATCATTTTTAATAAATGAAGGTGATAATCACACTGATATCCAACATGGGTATTGTAATCGCGAACCAGGACCCATAGATATAGACGTTATTGCCGATTTTATCAGAAAATGAGTCCAATTGCCACTGGCGTTGAAGGGAGGATAACCCTACACCAGACTCTCAGTTCAGGAACAATGTCGGGAGTTGCCTGCAAATAGCCTTGTTCATAAAGCGCGTGTATCGAAACGTAAACAGTCAGGGCCGCCTGAACCGTTTCCATAATATTGCGCAATATACTTGACTGAGTAGTAGTGACTGCATCCCTTCAGAGGCGGAGTCGCAACCGTCTCTCTCCCTGCTCCCTGAGAAACTGAGTGGACCATCAATTCTAGGAATTCATTAACCGCGTGTGACCGCGCGTTAATGAACTGAGAGTCTGGTGCACTTGCAAGCTGGAACAAACCATAATGGAGCTAGAAATTAAAATCCCCTCAAAATTGTTAAAATTTATAAAATAAACGTGACAAAAATTACCCTTTCATAATTGTACACAGTAAAAAGAAACTCTTATTTCAAGGCTAAGAATGGTCTTCTTTTAAATCTTCAACAAAGGTAGACTATACCCGCTGAAATTCAGCATAGACTGAAGTCTGGGAGTAATAAGATTATAGGGCTGATATTAGGCCGCTATTAAGTGTTGAAATATAAGCCACAAAAGGGGCTGAAATTTAGCCGGAGAATAGACTATTTTGCAGTCGCCGCGCTGTTTAGAATTAGGGAATTGCCTTAAATTAATACCTAATCTGAATTGAAAGCATTTGTCAAGCTTACGTAAACAAAGCCTAAATTATTATTGCTAATAATATTATGAAAATAAATGAGGAAGCTGATTTTTTTCTCAGGCTTAAGATTTGTTAGAGTTTGATTTTTGAATGGTTTGTACGGGGCTGTCCCGGCATGTAGCATTAGTCACAGACGCATTTTTGTAATACAATCAAGTGATTTGACAAGAGCAGTATGCCTAATTTGACATATTGGGCAAAGCATGTTTTTTTACCCCATCATCCACGGACTGGGTTACAGCCAAGTGCCGGATGGGGGACCTACAGCTTAAGGTGGGATCCGAACCACCAGAACTCAACGAAAGAAATGCAAATCAAGATCGAGAATCTACAGAAACCGGTAGTGCGAATAGATTTTCAAAATAAGATAAACGAACGTATAGATGAGGCAACTTGGAAGGCGCTTATAAAAAATAAAGATATACAGGGCGCGTCGACGATGATCCAGGATGTGATTGTTAGGAGTGCGACTAAAGTGTGTGGTACTGCGGTTGTAGGAAGAATGTATGGAGATGCGTGGCGGAATGATGAAATCCAAGCAGCCGAACAAAAAAAGAAAAAAGCGTACAACAAAAAGTTGAACATCACAGGCCTTAGCGATGAGGAGAGAAATGGACTTGAAAATGATTACAGACAAAAAGAGGAAAGTAAATCTACTAGTGAAGGAAAGTAAAGATAAAATCAAAACAGAAGGTGAGAAGAAAAGTCAGTATTTTACATTCAATATATTTTCCCTTCTTTTAGTGTTTTTATAAAAATACATTTTTTAATAAGATACAGTTCTTATGGTTTTTAATAATTTATTACAAATTTATCAAAATTATCACTCTTTTGTCTGTTGGAATAATTGTTCTATATTGAATATCGCCTCAGTTCTGCTTTTCTTCTGCTGCTTTGGAAATGCAATATTTAAGTTAACATATATTTATCGCAAGTGTCGACGATCCGCAGGGACTTTCCGCCTCGAATATGGATTTGAGCTTCCAAAAGGAAAAAAATTGCCCCCCGATAATCATTCTTTGCGCTAGCATCTTGAATTGATTTTTTCAGGTGAGTTTTCTAGGTTACATTACCCCCTACATGAGCCTTAAACTATACACATTAAAGTCTACATGTTAAACGCACATGAAACTCGGCGCATTGAAGTATACACGCTAAACTTTATACATAAATAGAACACTAAAGAAAATTTAATTTTTATCAGCAAATGTTCTTTATGATCCAGGAATTTGCAGGAAAATTCTCTGAAATAAATTATCTGTCTATTTTCCTGTGAACGCACATCGACCTTACTGTTTTATGAGCTTGATGGTTAATTAGGAATAGTATCTATAATAATAAAAGTATCTATAATAATAACAGTATCTATAATAATAATAGTATCTATAATAATAACACGTCTTCGAAGCTGTTCTCGCGTTGGCGTCGCGGTAGGGCTTCGGCTTTCCTCTCATGACTTTGACCGCTATATTGGCAGTAGCATTGCTACTGACAGGGTTTCCCATGCCATACAGGCAGAAACCGAAAAGAAAGAAAACTCCCGGAACACACGACCCATATAAAAATTAATATTTTTAAAGATGGTCGCTTTTCGAGGATCGTTGGGGCGCCCCTGGAGCCACCGCTGACTGACGTGAATAAACGGTGGTGATTATGAGCTGCGAGATGGTCAGGTAGATCTAACCAACCAAACAGCTGACCAGCAAAAAAATCAGCGATAAAAGGTAAACAGTAGAACATCAACTGTGCCTGCTGAGGATGCTTCGGCTGGCACTAGCGGTTTGCAGTAAATCACCTCAACAGTAATACGGTGGGATAGCATGAACTGGAATAGAGCAGTGAGAGATCAATTGATGCGTCTCTATGACGAAGGCATCAGGAATAATAAGAGGAACCTGCACCTCAAGATCAATACAAAATCATCGTGCTTTTGATGTTCCTACGCATCCTCATGATGATCTGGTACCACCAAATCCTCCAGATGCAGATGGCCTAATCCAATCAGAGGCAGAAGTAGCGGTTCAGCAACTAAGAAGGCGATCAAAATGGAAATACCACTTGAACAGAGATGTTATACGCTTTCATTTTTCAGCAAAGAAAAGTGAGCAAAGTGTGCGGAGAGACCTTCATCGTTTCTTCTTGATCAAGTACCTGGATCTAGCTATAAGAATAAAGGAACAGAATCTAGCAGAACAAAAACGCTCAATATCTGTCAACAGATTGCTATCAGTTGCTGAAGTAGCTACTATCAAAATGGAAGTGGAACGTCAGCCTCTTATTGATGAACTCCTCCTGGAAGTTGCGGATAACGAAGAACTAACTGGAGCTGAAGGCTGAAGGTTTCCGGGATACTGAAGGTCAAGTGCCGGATCTACTAAAACCATATCCAGTCATTTACGTTTCCGTTGATGTAAGCAGCGAAATCTCAGAAAAACTGCAGCACCTTAAAAGGAATTTTGGTCTTGCTTTAGAGTTCAGATTTGAAAACTCGAGATGTAAAACCAACACAAAGGTATTTTCAGCCAAACATGACAACTATGTACATCACGAAAGATCTGCGTGCTCTAATAGAGACCTATGCATTTGAATGTAATACTAACTGCGTTAGATGTGCAACCTCTTGTGTATTGTGGAGCTTTGCATCAGGAAGGGAAAGATATCTACCATGGAAAATCAGGTCGGATATGTATATCACCAAAGTAAGGAGCAAAGTGGGTCGATTGACTCAATACAAGAAAGAAAATAGAACCAGAAAACTGATACATCATGTGAAATGTTGCAATTTAATTATGATTAAATAATTAAAATCACTATATACCTTCGGCACTGCTTCCTGAAAGTCTTATAATAATCTCAAATTTCCGTTGAGCGCCGGGCCTGTTCGAGGCCACTTAAATTCCCAAAATTGAAACCTCAAAATTAATTAAATAGAAATCCGGAAATCTCACCAAAAAAAACAACGATAAACTAAACTCAATCCTAGGAACGCTGTGTACCGGCTTCTCGCACGGTCAGCTCAGACTCGGTAGTTGGGCGTGCTTCGCAAATAAAGAGGATTCAAAAATATCAATAAAATGACAACTCATTATTTGCACCAAATAGAACATGTAATTTATTTGATGCATGTTAACAAAAAAAAAGAGAAATAACAAGCCCGATTTAACAATTGACCCTCTGCCGTATGACGGATCACGACAGAATCTAATGGTTTACTATCTGAAAAATTGGTCGAGAATCAAATAATAATTTTCTCGACATGTTAACAATGAGAAAAATATTAAATTCTAACCTAAAATACTCGACCTAAACTAACCTTGAGTGGTTAGGCTTCTCTGCCCGGAACTCCATGCTAGACAATTTCAAACAAAACTTAAGAGCGCTCAATTCTAACCTAGCCTCGAGCTAGGCCAACACCCAGAAAAATTCAATTTAATCGCTTAAACAAAACTGAAAAACAACCATTCACAAGTATTCCGTACGATTAGAACTGAAATTCTTCAACAAAATTCGATTGAAGAAAATTATCCATCATGTTGATTTCAGAAGTCTAGTCATTGGTGAAACATAACCTCAAAACTGACTATAGCCTAACTTCACTAAATTAGTAATGACCCATGACTGATCACAGCCTAATTTATTCAGTTAGTAATAGCCAAACTCAAATCCCTAGTTAAACTCAACATTACCCCAAAATAGGACATAACCTAGAACTCTATATTTCAACCATGATTTTAATAATTTGCTTCACGAAGTCTCAAACCTTACATCTTTAGTTTCTGGAGAAATTGGCCCCAGCTCGCCTAACTCTATCAACTTTAAATTCACTCAAATATTTACTTCCTACGTGGCTTAATTATCTCAATACAAATTAATGACCTCTACATAAATCAATAGCCCATTCCACGTTTGATCAATATTACACCCTAAATTCGGCAAATAACATATTTAAATTTTGATCAATAAAGTACTTGGAATACAGTAATTAGTACCCTCGAAATTCGGCAAATAGCCTATCAAAATTCCATCAATAGCATACTTGAAATTTAGAACATAACATTCTCAAGGTTCAATCAAAAACATTTGAAACTCAGCAAGTAACACATTGAAAATTCTATCAATAATACATTCGAAATTTACCAAGTAACATATTCCAAATTTGCATCAATATTACCTCCGAAATTCAACAAGTGACATATTCAAAATTCAATCACAATTACATTCGAAATTTATCAACGCCATATTCAAAATTCATTCACAATTACATTCGAAATTTATCAACGCCATATTTAAAATTCATTCACAATTCTCGCCGCTCAAAGTCTATAAATTTCACACATAATGAAGGGGATGGGGCAAAGGGAAAGCTCTAGACTGAGTGATAGTCGAAAGGAACTCGATACGTTATTTCTCAACACTAGACAATTAAAATCCATCTTTTTATCTTTAACACTTTGGAGCAAATCTCGACTGGGGGCTCAGTTCCATGAAATTGCACAATTCTAAGTTAACACATGAAAAGGGGCTCACTCATGATTAAAGAAAATTGGGTTCCGGGACACAACTCAACTGGGGCTCCATTACGTGACCAGGTGTAATTTATTCGAAATGCTCAACGGGGTCATATTTTAGGGGTCATTCTTCATGTGGCAACACTCGACTGGGGGCTCAGTTCACTAGTCACAAAAGGGATTCACCATTGGGGAGACATTTCGAAAAAATAGTATTATAATCACTTCTAATAAATCACAATAAATCACTAATAAAATAAATAGGAAGGCCCAGTTAAAGATACTCCGCCTCGACCACGTGTGACGCCATTTTCTCAACAGTAATGAAAATGATCGAAGTTAATGAATTTGATCCACTGTGGCCACGCGTCGAGCGTAGTTTCTATTACGTATCAAACAATAGTTGGCCTTACCCGTAGAGTTCTGGAGCGATGCGGATGAGTTTCCTTGAGATTGGTATCAGCCGACGTGAAGAGGGCATTGCGCATTGAGATTCCCTAGTCATGTTGGGAATTGATGAAGAAATTTCTCATCGTGAAGTCTCCAAAAAGGTTCTACACCAGGTAGATGAGTCGTTCCGGATTTTCATGAACATGAAGCCTTGCAGATGAGGATCCACAGCTCCTTCGAGTCTGGCAGACGATAGTAGATGGAAATGGCGGGAGAATTCAAACGGCTTGAAATGTGTGTCGGTGGAATCTAGTCGTTCTAAGAGTCTCGAGTGGCGTCCCATTCGAATCTCGAAGTCGAAAGAAGTCCCTCGATGTCTCTCGAGGTCCCTCGATGTCCCAACGAGTCCGAATCGTTACAGAAAATTAAAAGAAACAAACAGAATAAGTCCTTAAAATTATAAATTTTAAATCTAGCCCTAGTCATGGAGTTTCCGTACCGCAGCCGTGATTTCTGAACTTACAAAATTAAATCTCTGAATTTACAAAAAATCTTTAAATGTCAAATAAAAATTTGTCAATTCGAATTTGTGAGTTGCAAGAATTTTGCAACGTCACACATGTTACAAAAATGATCCACCCTTGGAGTATCGAGACACTGGCAACAGCAATATTGGATTAGATTATAGATTCCCAACGATAGAGACTTGATATTCTTACTGGTAGACTACGTTGATATAATAAGAATAGTGCAAGAAGGCAGCAAAATCGAACATTTCACGTAGATGAAAAAAGGTTCTATCTTGAGCCAAGTAAAGAGCAAAATATCCAGGAAGACGTCGAAGTTCCTCAATTGGAAGACATGAAGGACTACTGGTCGGGTGTATGGGGAAAAACAAATAGAAGCAACTCAGGCGCTGCGTGGTTCTAAGTAGAGAAGGAAAGAGCAACCAATAACCCTGTAGTAGATAGATAAACGTTTATTCTTCAGCCTGCTGGTCTTAAAAAATGGACTTGCTTACACTTCCATTTTTTTTACAGAATTTTCTTAAAACTAACCCTTAAAACTAACATCCTTCCACACCTTATCCCTAACGCCGCTCGCTCTTATCGCATTGCCTTCCTCGCTTCGCCTCGCCTCGCTCGCATTCCCTACTTTCTTGCTTGCCTCGCATTACCAAACTCTGCCTCCGCGACTAATACCTAATACTTATCTACTATTTACAATATTTACAATTACTTATATTTACTTCCTCCTCTATTTACAATCTTTCCTTCTCCATTCCTCTTCCTCCTTCCTTCTCTTCTTCTCCATCTTACCCAATACTCCCTTCACCCATGCTACTGCCCTTTTGTCCCCCCTTTCGTGCATCAATACCTCCATGCTTATCCCACTCCTTTCCACCTCCACGCACTCCTCCAACCAGTGCTCCACTCTTGCCTCCCCCTTCCCACATAGTTCACACATCCTATTTTCCCTAGCGAGCCAGAACCTATTGAAACCCTCCATGCAACCACATCTCATCCTCGCTATAAGCTCCTGACTTCCTCTCTCTCCTTTCTCACACAAATATTGCGCTCTCGCCTTTGGCATAATCCACACATAGTTCCCATTAAACCTTGTCTCTCTTATTCCCTCTTCCCCTGCTGTCTTCTCTCTCTCCATGCTGTTTTTCTTAACCAACTCATATACCTTTCTTCCTTCCTCATGCATCCTTCTCAATTCATCCATATGCAGTCCATTCGTTCTAAAATACCTTTCTCTTTCAACCTCCATCTGCCCTCCCCCTCTCCTGTTCTCCTTCTCCCACCAACACTCCCTAACCAGCTTACTTCCCCCCTCTTCCAAAAATTTCTCCTCATATTTACACGTTCGACTCCCCGCTAGAATCCCTACACTCGTTCTCCCCGTCTCCCTCCTCACAATATAATTAGGCGTGTTCCTTGCCAGCCCCAGTGTCCACTTTACATATCTCTCCTGTATCCTATTCACCTCTTCGCTTTCCTTCCACCCCCACACCTCTACTCCATACAATATCACACTCATCACTAGTGAGTCAAACAATTTCATTCTCCTTCCAAAATCATCTGCGAATAACTTCTTTCCCAACCCCCACACCTGCCTCATCACCACATTTGCCCTCCTCACTCTCTCTTTTATGTGACCATCCACTCCGCCATTCCTCCGAAACAAGAAGCCCAGGTACACAAACTCTTTCACCGCCTGCACCGCCTTTCCCTTCCACTTCCACTCCCCTTCCTTATCCCTTCCACCTCCTTTTCTGAAAACCATACCCTTGGGCTTTTCCGCATTCAGTTCTAACCTGTAATTGAAATGAGCGAGATAATCAGCATAATTTGCCGTTCGACTGATGCGTAACACTGGAAGAGACTTCCGTGGATGAATGATTTGCGTCAGCGGCTTGCGGTCCATAATGAGCGTAAAATGTTTTGCATATGAGTAGTAGAAGAATTTTTGTACAGCCCATACAATGGCTAACGCTTCCTTGTCAATTTGTAAATGACGTTGTTCTTGTGGAGTCATCGTATGACTTGCGTAAGCTATCGGTCGCTCGAGCTCATTACTAAGACGATGCGACAAGACTGTGCCTAATCCTGTCTCTCCAGCGTCCGTAGCGAGCAATAGTGGCAATGCTGGGTTATAGGGCATAATAACTTGCGGAAAAATTAAAATTTTATTAATCTCTGTGTACGCCCTGTCGGAAACTGTAGTCTATTGGAAAGGTTTTCTGAGGAGCATGTCTCGAAGTGGGCGAGCCTTCGTTGCCAAATCTGGAATGAATGCGCTATAGTACGTTGCTTACCCATTAAACAACTCCAGTTCCTCCGGCGTGAGGGGCTTGGGGGCATCACGAATTGCTGCAATGTGTTTGTCAGACTTTTGTACAGCTTCAGCATTGATTTTGTGTCCTAAGAATTCTACTGAACTGGTAGCAAAGGTGCATTTCGAGCGATTAAGACGAAGACCGTGTTGCTCAAGACGTTCCAGGACTGTATCAAGAGCTACCGGCAAACTGTCGAATGGATCTGCAAACACGAGCAAATCGTCGAAAAAATTGAGTACGTTTAGAATACCTTGAATGACTGCTTCAATTCCACGTTGCCAGATTGCAGGAATATTAGCTGCACCGTGGACTTCTCTCGTAGGACGAATCAGGCCGTGTGTGAGTGTATTTAAGGTCAGTGCCTTACTGAACGCATATGTTTCATGTAGAGTGTACGGAATTTCACGTGCAAATGCAAAAACAGGTGTACGCCCTGATTTTATATGCATTTGGACTGGTGGACCCATTCAATTTCCAGCTTTGTCAGTGAAAACATCATCATACCTTGCTAATACTTTACTAAGGCGAGTATTGCAATCTGATTACAGGTGTGATGACGTGACGGATATGGAGTGGATTTTCAGGGAAGAAAACAATTCTACCCAACTGACTTCATGAACGAATTGAGCAATCCTCTCGCGTCCAAACGAAGAAACATGTCACCTTCTATAACGTATAAGTCGAGCTTACGTGTGCATGACCCGAGCGAAACATTGACTGGAATACGGCCAAGGCACTTGAGACTGTGATGCGTATAGCTCATAAATTGTCTCTCCGTTGGCTGTAAGCGAAAATCAAGCTTGATCCTATGTAGCGTATTGCTGCTGATGAAACCACAAGGGGCTCCGGTATCCAGTTCCATCTCCAGAGGTTGACCATCAATTTGTACACAAAGCATCTTTTTGTCGCAAGTTTTGACTATATGAATTTCTTCGACTTTGTTTAAGCGACGTACGGAGTCAACATGCTGAGCTGGATCTTCCACACTTTGAATTTGACCTTTAGTGTACGACACTTTTCCTGATCGGCATACTTTCGCGAGGTGCCCCATTTTTTTTGCAGTTCTCCAGGTTCTCGCCTCTGTGAAGAATTGCGAATTGGATTGCGTGAAACTTGATGCGGCTTTCTTGTACGAGATCCCGATTTACGAGGATGATTTTTATCTTTTTTTAAATTGTGGCGCAGTAGATATGAGCGCGTGTGTTTTCTCAGCTGGCGTTAACTGTGCATTTAATTTGACCTAATTAGCTGTTTGACGCGTAGATTCCAGAGAATGTGCGATTTCATACGCGGCTTTAAATGTATCTGGTTTTTTTGAAATTATTTCGTCGCACATATCACGATCAATGAGACCGTGTAAAAGTTGCTCTATGAGCATTCTATCCGAGAATTCCCAATATTCGCCGTGGGCAGCGCTTTGCCTCAATCGTAACGTAAAACTAGCGATCGACTCACCTTTTTGTTGTATGATGTGTCGGAACTTGACACTTTCAGCGTATTTATTTTGTGCACTATCAAAATGTTGAATCAGTGATGTACGTATTTATGTATACGTGCAGGTTTTAGGTGCATTGGAAGCAATACAAATTTTAACGCATTATTTAACTCTGTAGCCATGTGAACACGTGCGTAATTAGCATACTGATTTTCCGGAATTTTGCTCAATTGTAATGCCCAGTCGAAACGCTTGAAGTAATCCTCGGTGCAGAGGAATTCTCGAAACATGAACGTAGGTGGTCGGGACTGTGACGGTTGTGCGACGTTTTCCCCATTTCCAGCTGCGGCAGCAAACTGTGACAGGGATGCCTTTAACGCATCGGCCATTCTGACACCACTGTTGTATCTTTAAAAGCGTAATTATAAAAACAACGACGCCATACTGTAAAAATATATATTATGTGAGGTTAGGTCATTATCGACATGTAGGATCGATATGTATAAAAAGTGGCTATTTGAATTTATATATATGACAACAAATTATGGGTTGTGTGGCTTTGGTGTCCATAAATGATGAAGAAGATTTAAATTTCTATCAAGCGTTTCGGCTCCATATATGAACACTAGGGCGTATCGAAAAAATTCAATATTTTGCATTCGTTTTTGGTTAGGACTAAAGAGCTTCTGGTAGGTGCAAAAATAACTCCCGAAAAAGATAAGCCCTAGGAAAATATCTTCAGTTCGCGCAAGATTTATGTCAAAATAGGGAATAATAATTGATTTCTCATTGCCAAAGGCTCAAAAATAGTTATTTCAGATAGTTGAATCAGTCTGTTGAGTTATCACTGGTGAACCAGTGATTTTCTTATTTTGACTGGGCGAACCAGTGAGAGACTCAACTAAAACAGCATTATTAATTTTACCAGTGACGCCAAATGATAGATTCAACCAGTGATATAACGCTCTACACGGACAAGGCATGAACCTATAGTCGTCCGGTACGCGCGTGTCGCCAGTTGGGTCTTTGCATTTCTCTAATCAAAACGAACTTTATTTTGTATGAGTGTTTTTGTTAGAAATATTTGGAGCCTGGATGCAATGAGCAGGGGATATAAAATCTTTCGCTTGGAAGAGGGGAGGCCCCTGGATACTTGGGTTTCAATTTAGTCGACGCGAAACGTTGACATGATGACGGGCCTTCCCACAGTCAGGCGCAATGTATTATATCCTATTATATTGCAGCCCGGCCTTCATTTATTGTTGTCAGAGTTGAGTGCGGTTTTTAAAAGATAATTTTGCAAAGGTTGGCATAAAAGAGATGAATGATAAGTCTTATACCTAACCAGCTGACGGACGACAACGCGTACGACCAGATCACTAATGGTAATGAGTAGCCAGTAAACCTCACTGATTAAACCATTGACGGGATTCCACTGAGAGAATCAGTACAATCTCACTAATTGTTAGTGACACACTTCTAGCTATTTTTAATCAGTGAGATTTCACTGTAAATCAGAAGGATTTTACTAATTCGCTTTAAGAGAGTGCATTTTTTACCGCTTATATGGATCAGAAATAACAATTTTTAAGCTTGTAATACTAACAATATTTAATATTTTGTGAAATTTAAGATTATCGGTGAAAATCTAGTACACTGTGAATCCCATTTAAGTGCGGTTTCGGGAATGGTCCTAAATGACCTTCACTTGAATCGAACATAACATTCGCTCTCTCTCTCTCTCTCTCTGAACGTAAACATTCAGGGCCGCGTGAAGCATTTATGTTGGATTTGGACGCATGCTAAGAGTTGACGCAACTAACGCGCAGTGAGTACTGCCCTAAAACTGTTTGTCACGCTTGACTGAGCACCGCCTCCCTTTCGGTCCCGCGGTCCCCGTATTACCAAAATACCGAGGACTCAAATTCTAGAAACGATTTGAATAGGAGTTACTTAAATGGGATTCCCAGTGTACCAGAGGAATGGTACAAAGTTGTGGTACCAACATTTTTATTAATTGAAGGTGATAAACACATTGATATTCAAAATGGGTAATGCAATGGTGAACTAGGGCCTCTGGATATAGACGTTATTACCTATTTTTTCAGAAAAACGAGTCCAATACATATTAGCGTTGAAGAAAGAATAATTCTGCTTGGAAGCTGGAATAAACCATAATTGAGTTCGAAGATAAAATGCCATTAAAAAATGATGAAATTAATCCAATAAACGTGACCAAAGACTTACCCTTTCTTCATTCATATCCATAGTAAAATAAAAATCTCATTTCAAGATTAAGTACCATATTTAGATAAGGTAAATATTTGATTGATTGCAAACTTGAGGGAATTTATAAAACCGTTTGACTATACAGCTATTTCCAGGCGCACATTTATTTATACAAATCGTGAACGACATCGTAAATGGTACCGTATACGTCATCGTATACTGTCCCTCATTACGAACTGCGGATCCGTCATGACACACTCAACAAGTAAAAGCTGCTGACCATCAGGCAGCACATTGTTGACAGAATACGGGTACTTGCGGACGCTAGGAGAAATCTAGAGTGGAGGGAGAGGTGGGTCAGAGAAAACGAACAGTTTTCTTCTGACCCATCTCGACTCCTTCAAGATCCTCCAGTTACTGTCGACCATACGCCCAAACCAGACAAGGTCGAAGCACTTTGGAGAGAAGTCTACGAAGTCTAGCATCCACTGAAAGAAGATTCAGAGCACGAAAATAGCTTCAAGGAGCTGCGCAATGCCCTCATAACGCCTGAAGAAGAATACCCACCCATCAATACCGAGGAGGTGAAAAAAGTATTAAGAGGCATGAAGAACTATTCCACTCCCGGACCAGGCATTTTCACCTCTTATCTAAAGTCAGAAGAGCCTATTCCGGAGTGGTTGTTAAAAGGGCGCACAGTACTCCTGCCAAAGATGGACAACTTAGCTGACCCTAAGAATTGCAGGCTTTATTATCATCTCTGTGAAGACATTGAAGATTCAGTATTCCGCGACCACCTTGGCGGCGTGAGATGTAAAGTCGCGGAACAGAAGACTTAAGGTGCATGCTTTTGGTCATGTGCATAACCTTTCGTGATGCGATATCGAGGGATCTGAGCTTGTTTTTCGTCCATGGAACCACTCCAAATGAATAGAGTACAATCGGGACGGCAAACATGTTTGTGGCAGATACCTTGTTCCTCGCCGACATGTCGCCCTGAAACACACCTCTCTAAAAGGTGACACTGTTAGTGATCACGCGATTTTTTCAAGATAAGATAGTAAATCTGGGTTTCCAATGCGGCATTAATCTCTCTATGCACTTCACGATGTGTGGATGAACCTTCAAGCTTTCCAACAGACAGATTATAAGTCTATGGGAGGTTGAATCGAAAGCTTTCCGGTAATCAATCCAGGCCATCGATAGGTAACGCTGATAGGATGCTGCATCTTCACAGACATATCCATCGATGAGCAGGTTCTCCCGACATCCTGCTACGCCTTTCTTTGAGCCACGTTGTCCGTACATCTTTCGCCACACAGGTTCAATTGTCCGAACAATCCAATCATTTAGCATGGCTGTGAAGATGTTATACAGTGTGTTCAGACAAGTTATTGGCCTGTAATTATTAGGGTCAGCTAAGTTGCCCGTCTTCGGCAGGAGCACTGTGCGCCCTTCCACCAACCAATCCGGAATAGGCTCTTTCGACTTTAGATATGATGTGAAAATGCGGGCCAGATGCTGGTGGGTTGAACGAAACTTCTTCCACCAAAAGGTCTTGATACCATCTGGGCGTGGAGCGGAATAGTTCTTCATGCCTCTTAATACGTTTTTCACCTCCTCGGTAGTGATAGGTGGGCATTCCTCTGCAGGTGTTATGAGGGCACTTCACAGCTCCTTGAAGCTAAGTATATTCTTTGAGTTTTCTTTCAGTAGATGCTGGACTTCGTAGACTTCTCTCCAAAATGCCTCGACCTTGTCTGGTGTGGGCAGGTGGACGACAGTAACTGGAAGGTCTTGGAAGAGTCGAGATGGGTCAGGCAAACACTGTTCATATTCTCTGACCCACCTCTTCCTCCACTCTAGATTTCTCCTAGCGTCCGAAAGTACCCGTATTCTGTCAACAATGTGCTGCCTGATGGTCAGCAGCTTTTACTTGTTGAGTGTGTGATGACGGATCCACAGTTCGCGCGCGAACTGTCGAACTTTGGCAGTGAAAGTCCAGCCAGATGTTAAGTAGTCAGTCAGACACTGAATGCGGAACGCGTACTGCCTTGCCCAGCCTATCTTTGTGCTGAGTAGATGCATTCGTCTTTTGGTCTTATGATCAACCGTTGGTTTTGTTTTACGGTTTCCATCTGCCAAAGCTCTCGATGCATTATACACACTACAATTGATAGTGCAGAAGTTGGATTCTTCGGAAAAATCTCCACGAAGCTCGTCATCCACTTCAGAAAAATCTTTGGGCTTGAGAGAAACCTGAATGTTGATGTTTCTCCGGGTCCTGAAGTATCGCTCTTCTTCTATTGGATGCCTGCTCACGGTTGGGCTCAATGTCGCCTCTCTTTCTCTTTTCCGACCCCTTTTCCGGAGTTCCTCGGCACGGTTTCACAGACGTTTATGCGAAAAATGCGAGAGCTCTGGGCGTTTTTTGCACCACAGAGTATGCAATCATGCCATGTCACCTTTTCGTTTAGGGGCCATACTGGTATCATAGCACTCCAGCAAGTCGTCCCTGAGTTGATCCATCCACTCAAAAGTAATGAGATTCTGCCGGTCAATCGCATTGACTCCTTCTTGATTGGCTTTCTCAACTGTAGGGTAGTCGGCATTGTTGTCCGACCCATTGTCGAGAGCCCTATGCGCACTTACTATAACTATGTTTGGTGTTGTCATTGTTGTTCCCACGAGCAGCTAGGGAAAAGGGTTCGTCCATCCTTGTAGAGCCCCGCATGCAAGGATAAGGCTTCATACTCTGAGAGGTCGCCCGAATATCCCCGAGTTACCGTTTGAGACACCTCACCCAGGTGCCATGCAGCTTTCGGCACTGTTGTTACGCCTCCGCTTAGGGGTTATTCATTCGGGACCATCCCTGGACAATTGTGCGTGACTGCTTATTAATTATGGTAACCATATTCAACAGAAACCTTTGGTACAGGGACCCTTTATCCGCAACCCGATAAAGCGTTCGGTGGCTTTGTCATAGGCCCTTCGGTTCGATTAACGGAAATGAGAAAGAAAGTTTGCTGTTACACTTTAAAATAAATGTGTTTCCTGCTCACGCACTTAGAACGTTTGTCGGCCGTTGAGCATTATTTCGTTTAAAATGAGATCTTTCTCTTGAATGATCCGTCCAGGTACTCTGTCTCTCACTTGAGTAAACCATTTGAAGACAGCAGCATCCAATAGCACATCACTTTTTTTTGCAACTATGTATGTATAAGCAAAATACCTCGCAAATATTAGATTAATTGTCTACGAAAAACAAATTTTTCACAATTCTCACGTCAACACTTGACAGTTGGAGGTTATAAAACACTACAGTGAGATTCCGATGCTTGAAATCGATCGGACCTCTCTTTCTATAGACAGAGAAGATCCGATTGTATATCCAATACTTCTTCTTCTCCAGTTTGAAACTAGCAGAAGAAATTTGAATTTCAATTGAATATTAACAAGAAATCTTATAGTAAATATACCATTAAGCTATTTCCCTTTCGGCGAGCCTCAAGGGGTAAGCGTGACACTACCCGATTCGGGTAGTGTTTCTAGGTGGATAGTTACTTGTAGTAAATAACTACAAGTGTGGGCTCACCACACCCACGACCGCCAACAGCAACGCAGTAGTATCAGACGGTCACCCATACAAGTACTAACCGCGCCCAACACTGCTTAACTTCAGTGATCTAACGGGAACTGGTGTTTCCAGCGTGGTATGGCTATAATTAATTAAAAACCGTAGTATAACATTTTTCATTAAAATCAATTGATATTCACTGCTCTTTTCCATTAACATTGCTCCAATAACTTCGAGATACTACTTCGCGATACATATTCGCGTGTCAGATGGCGCTGTTGTCGAGGACAAAGACAGGGTCATTCGAGTACACGAAATAATCCGATCAGTCCCATCGGCTTTAGTTGGCTGATGCCTTACAGCATCGCATAGGAGACGCAGTGCTAGTCGACGCGTGCTCATCATCGAGCTTCGAGTGAACTCACGCAACGTCATGACGCTCTTACACAGGTAACCGTTACGGTACAGCGCCTTACCGCAACGCTCCTGTTTTGTCATGCCTGAGTGAACATCGCACATCCCCCCGCAGTTCCTCTCACCCATACCCGTGGCGCGGCGTTAATTCTCGGAAACACTAAATCCAGAATTACTAAATCCAGATTTGACTGTATACAGGGTGTCCCAGACTCAAGTGTCCGGACTTATATAGCTGTACAAAAAAAAAATCGAAAATTCCTTTTCCAGAAATCAGTTGAAGTTTAATTTTTTGAGTTGTAAAATATTTATGCTTTACCAATCAGGAACGCGGTACAAATAGTCGTGCGTACGTAAGCGTGAGTCTAACGCAGTGTGTTGAAGCGAGCGCCGAGGTGGGGTTAGCGAGGGGAGAACATATTTACACGGTAAGGTCAATTTTATAGTAGTCATAGGGAAGCGTGAGTGCGCGTGAGACGCTAGTGGATGGCGCATAAGAGCGTCTCTGTCCCACTCATGGATATGACTGTGACCACCCATCTCACGGTGGTTACAGTCTGCGACAAATTCAATAAGATGATCCGGCAAAAGTCTCGTGCACCCTGAGGACACGGAGAGACCTAAGGACGACCGCCTTCTGCATTTTCCCCGCAAGTGTCTCAGCATTTTGTTGAAACGCAGGGATGCTTTTCAGGCTATTAACCAGTGAAACCTTGGCACCTCCAAGAGCGCCGATGATCAAGACGATTAGCTTAACAGAATATTCCTCGTATAACCGTCGCAATTCCCTTATAAATTGATAGAAATAAATAAGCGGTACAACAATATTTATGATTAGATGAACCCCATTTTATTGCTGGTATAGATACAGCCATACAGGATGTCTGTTTTAGTCATCCGATTCTTGTTGCTTATGAAGGCAGACGCGCAGGCGCGATTGAGATGCGCCTGTTGTAAACAAAACAAACCAAGCCGGGTAAATCATTGATACAAAGGGTATTGCTAAATGTAAACATTTTAAAGATAGTTGACTCAGGTATATGTTTATAGAATTACACATTTCCAGTAATAGCAACACATATATTACAGCTTTTTACCACAAATATAAATAAGTTGTATTTACCATATTTCAGTAAGTGCATTTCATACTCGTTGTGATTGAATTACACGTATTATATTATAAATGTCCTCGTAATTGTTTAGCCTACGATCGTATGGTTAAATCAACGTCACCATTTCTATCAGTGTAAGGTCTTTATACCTCTCTTTCTTTTCTTTCTCCTTGGCTGTGACGTTTTTGTCAGCTGGTGCCGAAAATTCGATAACGAACATGGTTCGTTTCTCGAAGTCAAGGAGAACTATGTCAGGCCTCGAGTGCGCAACAGAAACAATTGTCGAGAATATGAAGTTCCATTACATGCGGCACTTCTCATTTTCGACAATTGACTCTATTTCTCTAGGAGCGTTTAGCGGAGAGGTATTTGGGCTAATGCCGTAAGAGTGACAGAGATGGTAATAAAGCACTCTTAGTGCCGCATTGTGCCTTTGGATGTAGGTCGTTCCCGCATGAGTTGGACAACTAGATAGTATGTGTCCTAGATGCTCAGGGTGCGCATGACACGCTCTGCAGCTATCATCGGGAATGTCTTGGCTCAAAATGTGGGGACGGTATGCTAGAGTGGAAATGACATTCTCTTGTCAAGAAGCTGTTCGCGGAAGTTTTTCTCCTGTGCTTTCTTAACCCGCGCCTTCAGGAGTGAGTATTCAAGATGGATGAGATTTGATACATTTTGCTCAACCCTGATATTGAAGTCAAGGCCGAGTGTTTCAGCAGCCTCTTCCGCTGCTTTGTACAGAAACGCCCCTTTGCCCAATTCTTCGTGTTTCCTGACCATTTCAAGAATAGGGTCTTGTCCATTTGCGACTATATGTGCGTGAGATGTAAAGTCGTGGAACAGAAGACTTAAGGTGCATGCTTTTGTTCATGTGCATAACCTTTCGGGACCCGATGTCTAGGGATCTGAGCTCGTCCTTCGTCCATGGAACTACTCCAAATGCATAGAGTACTACGGGGGCGGCAAGCATGTTCGTTGCAGATACTTTGTTCCTTGCCTACAGTTCGGAAGACCATATCCGTCGGATGAGACGTTTGTATCTGCATCGGAGAGTGTCCTTTATAGATGTCACGTCCTGAATGCGGCTCTGTGGCACGCCCAGATATGTATAGGTCCTCTCCAGCGCAAAGGTGTCGTATAGCGCTTCTGTCAACGAGCTCAGGATCTTCGGGGATGCCATTAAGTTTTCCTTTCTTCAAATTAACCTTGGCGCATTTCTCTAACCCGAACGTACATTCCAATATATATATATATAGTGAGGCGATCTGAAGAAAGACCCCTAAGCGGCCAAACGTAAATTTTAGAGAAGAAGCAGGAAATGTGGCAACAGACCGATAGAACGACATAAAACGACAATGTTTACACGCTTGTACTGAATAAATTATTAATGATGGAATTTTTTTAACTATACCATCTTAAAGAGCAAGTTCGAATCTACGTAAAACATTAAAAATCAGAGAATCGATTTTTGGCCGCTTAGGGGTCTTTCTTTAGATCGCGTCACACACACACACACACACACACACACACACACACACACACACACAC